>CAUYLG010013055.1:0-101437 GCA_963573385.1 Cacajao melanocephalus | reverse complement strand
TTAGCATTTCGTTAAATCTTCTTTCAAGGTTCTTAGTTTCTTTGCATTGGGTTAGTACATGTTCTTTTAGCTCACAGAAGTTTCTTATTATCCACCTTCTGAAGTCTGATTCTGTCAGTTCATCGCACTCATTCTCCATCATGCCTTGTTCTCTTGCTGATGAGGAGCTGTGATCCCCTGTAGGAGGAGAGGCATTCTGATTTCGGGTGTTCTCAGCCTTTTTGTACTGGTTTCTTCCCATTTTTGTGGATTTATCCAGCTGTCGTCTTTGTAATTGCCGACTTTCAGATTGGGTCTGAGTGGACGTCCGGCTTGTTGGTGATGAAGTTTTTTCTGTTTCTTAGTTTTCCTTTGGCAGACACCCTTTCCCCACAGAGCTAGGCTTTCCCGGGTTCAGCTGTGCTTACTGTAAAACTCTCAGTCCTCAGCGCTTCCAGTTGCTGTTCTTCTGGGGATGGGACCAGCCGAGCCTGACTCAAAGGGCACCCAGTCGCGTATACTCCACACTGAGAAGCATCGCGCCCTGCTGGGGCGCCGGCAAAACAGCTACGCTGGCCAAAAGAGTCACACTAGCGACCTGAGTGGCTCCTCCATTGGGTAGCTCCCAGTTTGTGGGCAACAGAAATTCGTCTGAAATTGCAGTGTCCACTCGCTCTCTGCACTTTCACTGGGAACTACAGTCCTGAGCTGTTGTTAATTGGCCACTTTGGATCTCTCTCTGCCCGGTGATGAAGTTTTTTCTGTTTCTTAGTTTTCCTTTGGCGGACGCCCCTTCCCCACAAAGCTGGATCTTTCCGGTTCGGCTGTGCTTACTGTGAAACTCTCAGTCCTCAGCGTTTCCAATTGCTGTTCTTCTTGTGGGGATGGGACCAGCCGAGCCTGACTCAAAGGGCACCCTGTCCCGTATACTCTGCACCGAGAATCGCCGTGCTGGGGCGCCGGCAAAACAGCCGCCCCGGCCAAAAAAGTCGCGCTGGCGACCCGTGTGGCTCCTCCGCCGGGAATCTCCCGGTCTGTGGGCAACAAAAATTCGTCTGAAAGTGCAGCATCCACTCGCTCTCTGTGCTTTCACCAGGAGCTACGATCCTGAGCTGTTGTTAAATGGCCATCTTGTATCTCTCTCCAGAACTGCTTGTTTTCTAATGAGGTTAAAAAGAATGTGAAAAATGTAGACTGAAGCATGATTAACTTTACTTACATATAATATCTCCATAAATAAAGGGATATTCTTAGAACCTATGTCACTACTAAGCACTCTATGCCCAGCACTTTGAAAGATGCTGACAGCATGATAGCAGATGATGCAGACCTTATTCTCTTATATACAGAGTAAACGGGAATATTTGTGTGTTTTAGCACTCAGGTACTTGCTTAACATGCATTACTTCATTTGGTCTTCATATCAACCCTTTGTGATAAGAACAATTATTACTTTTTTTTTTTTTTTTGAGACAGAGTCTCACTCCGTCAGCAGGCACCAGGCTGGAGTGCAGTGGCACAACCTTGGCTCACTGCAACCTCCACCTCCCGGGTTCAAGCAATTCTCCTGTCTCAGCTTCCCAAGTAGCTGGGACTACAGGTGTGTGCCACTGCGCCCAGCTAATTTTTTTTTGTATTTTTAGTAGAGACGGGGTTTCACCATGTTGGCCAGGATGGTCTCGATCTCTTGACCTTGTGATCCACCCGCCTCGGCCTCCCAAAGTCTTGGGATTACAGGCGTGAGCCACCGTGCCCGGCCAATTATTACTTTTTAAAAGAAACTTGGCCAGGCATGGTGGCTCATGCCTGTAATCCCAGCACTTTGGGAAGCTGAGGCAGGCAGATCACAAGGTCAGCAGCTTGAGACCACCTGGCCAATATGGTAAAACCCTATCTCTCCTCAAAATACAAAAATTAGCTGGGCGTGGTGGTGCATGCCTGTAATCCCAGCTACTTGGGAGGCTGAGAAAGGAGAATCGCTTGAACCTGGGAGGCAGAGGTTGCAGTGAGCTGAGATCTGGCCACTGCACTCCAACCTGGGTGACAGAGCAAGACTCACTCCAGCCTGGGTGACAGAGCAAGACTCTGTCTCAAAAAAAAGAAAAAGAAAAAGAAAAAGAAACTCATGTTTTGGAGACATTGAGCAAGACCCCGTGCTTGAAAGGGGCAGAATCAAGTTGGTTGGACTCCAGAATCGAAATTTTTTTTTTTTCTTTTGAGACAAAGTTTCATTCTTGTTGCTCAGGCTGGGGTGCAATGGTGCAATCTCGGCTCACTGCAACCTCTGCCTTCTGGGTTCAAGTGATTCTTCTGCCTCAGCCTCCCAAGTAGCCAGGATTACAGTACATGCCACCATGGCTGGCTAATTTTTTTTTTTTTAAATTTTTAGTAGAGACAGGGTTTTACCATGTTGGCCAGGCTGGTCTCGAACTGCTGATCTCAGGTGATTCACCCTCCTCGGACTCCCAAAGTGCTAAGATTAGAGGTGTGAGCCACTGCGCCTGGCCAAAGAATCCAAACTCTTATCCTCTATAGCAAGTTGCTTTTTCCTCCTGCTGGAATTTATACTCTTATTGCTGAGACAAGAAATACTCAAAAAACAGGGAACTCTAAGAGAGAAAAGTGATAAATGTGTTGAGTAGAATCTCTAGGTTCTTGGAATGAGGTTGGTGCAGAGGGTGCTGCAGTGTTGAGGGAGATTTTTGAGAAGTTGCTGAGACTTAGGGAAGGCTATGGATTGACTATGATTTGGATGAACACGAAGGAAAGAGGAAGACTTCTGGGTGGGGAAACAGATGAGTGCACGTGTGGATGCAGAAATGAGCTTGGACACCTTGGAAGGGCTTGCCTGGGGTGAGAGTTTCTACCACTATTCAATGAAAGGTCTGGCCTGCGAGGGTCAGATTTTGGTGAGAGAGAGAGAGAGAGAGAGAGAGAGAGAGAGAGAGAGAGAGTGTGTGTGTGTGTGTGTGTGTGTGTGTATCTGAATACTACAATGAAAGGACAGGATTTAGAACAGTATTTAAACAATGGAATTAACTTAGTTATTGATTTTATTTATTTATTTATTCATCACTCTTGCCCAGGCTGGAGTGCAGTAGCATGATCATGGCTCACTGCAACTTCTGCCTTTTGTGCTCAAGCCATCCTCCCATCTCAGCCTCCTGACTAACGAGGACTACAGGGGTGCACCACGATGCCCGGCTAATTTTTGTATTTTTAGTAGAAACAAGGTTTCCCCACGTTGCCCAGGCTGGGTTCCAACTTGTGGGCTTAAGCAATCCACCTGCCTTGGCTTACCAAAGTGCTGGGATTACAGGCATAAGCCACTGTACCTGGCCTAGGTATTGATTTTTATTTGTTTGTTTGTTTTTACAAGTTGTATAAATTTTGCTCCTTGAATATCCAGGTTTCTGAGAAGGTGCCATAGAGAAGAGGTGGCTGTTAGATGAGATCCTGGTTCTCCACTCCCACCTCAAATAGAGTAACTCCAAATTTAGATGTTGATATTCATTTTAAGATTTTATTTGGAAACAAAGTTTTAATGTTAAAAAAAAAAATGGCTAGAAAGCCACTTAGCCTGTTAACTCTACAAGTGAAGAGGCTTGGGTTTGCAGTGACAAAGCTAGTGAGTAACAGAGGAAGGACTAAAAGTCACATTTCTTTGTCCCAAGTAGTTCATTTGGGAAGTATTTATTGTCTTCCTATATTCCAGGCAGGGTGCAAAGTTCTGTGAAGTGCAAGGATAACTGGTCCCTGCATTTGGAGCGATCACAAGGGATAGAGCTGCCTTAAAAGAGACCGCAGACAATATGGTAACACAGCTCATTGTTGTTCTGTGTGAAGAGGAGGGCAAAACTGGGGAGGGTCACAGCAGGGTGACACCTGACTTGATTTTTCATAAATATGTTGGTGTTCACCAGGGAGATTAGGTGGAGAAGGGCATTCTAGGCCAAAGCAACAATGTATGTTAAGGAATGGAGGTGTGAAAGAGCACAACTTAATCGAGGAATGGAAAATAGCTCTCTAATTAAGAAAAGTTAACATGTATTAACCATTATTCTGTGCCAGGCATTGTGCTAGGTGATTTACATGGATTATTTCATGTAATACTCTCAAGAATCCTACGAGATGGATACAGACAAGAAAACTGAGTTTTAGGATGGAGAAATAATTTGCCTAAGCGTCATATAAGGTCTCACAGTTAAACTGTGGTCGAGCTGGGATTTGAATTCTGGGAATTGAGTTTTGGA
Organism: Cacajao melanocephalus; assembly: GCA_963573385.1. Taxonomy (NCBI): domain Eukaryota; kingdom Metazoa; phylum Chordata; class Mammalia; order Primates; family Pitheciidae; genus Cacajao; species Cacajao melanocephalus. Next base: position 97,205 of record CAUYLG010013055.1, on the reverse strand, counting down.
TTTAGGGTCCTATGGGCCTTGTGAAGCAGTTTGAGCTTATCCTCTAGGTCTATGTCCTCAAACTCGCATCAGAAGCACCCGGTGGAGTTGTGAAAACATAGATTCTGGGCTTTCCCCTCCCGAGTTTCTGATTCAGTAGGTATAAGGTAGGCTCCAAGCATGTGCACTTCTAACAGGTTTCCTACCTGCTGGTCCAGGGACCAAACTTTGAGAACCGCTTTGATAGGAAGCCAAACAGAAAAGTTTTAAGTTTGGGAGGAAAATCATCAGATTTGCTTATGGTTTAGGGATCTCTGGGTAGTGAATGGGAATGAATTATAAAAGAGAACTGGATGAAATGATGGTCAGAGGGGACAGAGAGTACAAACAGGAAGAGCAGTTATGAGAGGGCCGTCTAATGCGTGTCCAGAAAAATGAAGCCGAAGGGATGAACGTGAGTGAGATGTCATAGGAAGATAATTTAGGAACTAACAGCCCTTGATAACGGAAGCAGTAGTTGTCATATTAACTAGAATCTATAGACACGGTGTCTGGCAAAAAGCAGGAGAGGAAAGGATTGAAATGAACAGAAAGTGAGTTGAATTTAAGATTTTCCTGAAAAGAAATGGAATTGGGAGGGTGAACTGGTTGTGGAGGTAGCTGCATTTGGGACGTGTTGAGTGGTGGCCCTCGTGTGGTGTAGTAGAGAGGCGCCACACTACAGTGGAAACAGGACTGAGCTGGCATAGGAGACCTGGGTTTTACAACTGGCTCAGTCAATTATTTGACCATTTTGGAGATGCCCCATACTCTTCGAGCCTCCATTTCTTTATCTGCAAGTGGAGTTTGCAGCTTGCCTATGTGAGTGAGACTGGAGGGTAAAATATGGGAGTCGTTGACCCTAGGGTAAAACTTTTGGTAAAACAGTTGTTTTTCCTAATTATTCCCTTACTCCTTTGTGCTCATATATCACACAGTCACATTACAAAGTAGACACAAAAATGAAAACCTTCACATGGCTTACATGCATGCTGGCGACTCAGCTCTTCTGCAAGGGGGAAATTTTCTCCATTCATCTGGGCATTGAGCATGCAGGCTTTAGAGTAGTTGCAAAGAAATAGTTGCATTGAGTTTGAAAATGTTTTATTAATGAGCTAGAGTAGGAACAAAGCTGAGTTATTTCCTAGTGGGAATGCTTTTTAAAACTTCAATTATGAATAGATGCATTTGTAGTGTTTAAAGTCCAGGATTTATTTATTTATGTATTTTTTAGTGATCTCCAATCACAGCAGAAACTGTTTTAAAGCTATTAGCCCTATCCCTTATTTTAGCTATTTAATTCTAGGGTGTTAGCAAATGGATACCTATCTCCATATCTTTCTTATGATCTAATTAAAAAGAAGTGACTTCACTGAGTATATATATATATGGTCATCATGATTATTAAGTATCTATTAATTCAGGAGTCACACTTAATGCCTTGCTGCCCCTCAACTCCCATATCCAGTTCATTAACAAGTCTTTTTCCCTAACCCCCCGCCTTGTCTCCCTCTCCATAGCTTTGCACCATAGCCTTGCTCCCTTGCACCATAGCCTCCCTGGTGCAAGCCGTCGTGATCTTTAGTCTGGCTTACTGCCAGAGTTTCCAAACTGATCTACTATATCCATTCTTGACTCTCTCTAATTCATATTTACACCGTACAGAGATTAATGCATCAAAATCTGCTTAAGCCTCCTCCTGCTTAAGCCTTTTAAGGGCTTTGTGTTGCCTTTAGAGTAAAGACAGTACCACCCAACATGACCTCCCAGGTCTCACATGACCAGCCTCTGTTAACCTCTGCAGTCCTATTTCTCTTTATCTTCACTTTTGCTCTCCCTGCACTCGTCAAACTGGCTGCCTTTTTGTCTCTTGAATGTGCCTATCTCCATCTTACACAGAATCTTTGCACGTTCCCTCTCCTCTGTCTAGAATTTCCTCCTTTCTTAATCTAGTTACTCACTCCCACACATCCTTCAAATCACAGCTCAGTGAACACTTACTCCACGAATTCTTCTCTGACCCCCTTGACTAGGTAATCTGAATGATATGTGCCCAGATCACGATTTACCTCTACATTTCTTCATTTTCCACAGTTGCATTTACGTTTATGTCTGTGTCTCCTTGATTAATGTGGAGAGCAGGAGCTAGGTGTGGGTCAGCTTCTTACGTAGTACTACTAGTGCCCAGAAGAGTGCTTGGTACATTGTAGGAGCTAATGAATATTTGTGCGATATTCATACAGGACAGAGATTGTTCTGATGTTGGGACTCATGGCTAGATTCCATAGGGAGTAAATGTAATGCATAAAATTTATGCCATAAGTTAAAGTCATTGAAAGATGCAACAGTGTTGATGTCAGCTTTAGATTGTGTAATAATTAATAGCACAAGCCTAGTTTGCACTTGAACAGGTATATGCTATTCTTCCACTGGTGAATCCTGTGGGACCACAGACTACCCATGAAATGTTGCTTCAGTGGTTTAGAATTGGAAGTGGTATGTACTTTACACAAATCTGCAGCCCTGGATTGTGGGAGCAATTGAGCCAGCTTGTTTCTCTATCAGCCGTCAAAAGTTTCTGCTCAGTTTAGACTAGCAAATCCTTTTGCAAAGATTGTTGTCCAGCTTTTATTCTGAATTTTCTAATAGCCCTCAACCACAGCAAAACTTAAAAACAAGAAAACTCGGACTTTTAAGATAGAATAAGAAGAATATATATGGCGTTTTCTTACTTTTGTTGTGTATGTGCTATAGTTACTGCTAAAGGATTCTACAGAAAATCGCATTGTTAATAATTATCTAACATCATACATAATCTTAGGATTATTCTGGGAATAATGTTAAATCAAGTCACCTAAATTCTGCATAATGAGAAACTCTGGATGTAGATACCATTTCAATCAGTTCATGGCAATTGATTACTTCAAGAACCAAGAATGAAAACCCTCAATCACTTATCTTTCAAATCTCACTGTTAATCTCAAGCCCTCTTATCTTAATCAGGGCTAGGGAACAAGGATTCATAGAATAATTTCATGAAAAGATAGACTGTGCATTTATATAAATGCGACTACTGTATTGCAATTAAGCAACACACACACTGCTGCTTTGTGTCACCAGCAAAGTAAATAAAATACTGCTCTGCTTCTTATAGTTTGGAGATGAGTTCCCTGGAGGAAGAGCCATAGTTTGTCTTTAAGAGATCTAAACTTTAATGTCCAATTAATAGTGAATGCTATTAATAACATATTAAAATTCCACTATGAATTAGGCCAAGCAATTCAACATGAAGGGCATAAATAAATTAATTCAGAGTCATTTATTATAATGCTCTACTTCTCTAAATGAGGTATTTATCATTTATTTGAGGAAACAGATATTTTATTTATTAGACAGAGGCTTTACATCAACCATCATTAGCATAAAAAAGCTAAAAATAAAAACATGAACAAAAGTAAAGCAAATGAAGAGAACAATTTTTCCCTAAACAAAGTATATCAGTAAACAAATAGAAATTCAAAAAATAAACAAATAGAAATTCTGGAACAGAAAAGTATGCTTATATTAAAAAAATTTACTAGACGACTTAATAGTACATTTGAGCAGGAGAAGTGGTGAGCTTGAAAATGGGTATTCAAAAGAGTATACCAAAAAATCATTTAAACCCCAAAGAAGGAAGTCATGGAGAAATTGAGAAACACAACTTCTAGGTTTCCTAAAAATCTCAGATCATCATCCAATTATAAACAGTTCAAGGTATCAAATGGGGTATAGCTTAAAATTAAAGCTCTATATTATATGCTGCCTGGATGTCTGAAATCAGGAGGACTTCAAATGATCTAACTGCAAGTTCCTCCTTTCAGTGGATAAGATCCTCTTGCCATCAGTTTTTCTTATCTGGGAAGCATAGTTTTTGTTTATTCTTAGGTTGAATTTTCCTGCCAGATCACAATTATTAAAGCCAGGCAGTCCCATCTGCTGCAGGAACCAGGTCTTATCTCCATAAATGTGGTTCTTATCTGACTTTCTTCAAGATAACCTATTGTGCCAGTTCTTATCTGGCCTCTAAACTCCTCTCTTGTCTCTCCACTGGCTACACCTAATGAATCAGGGTCTTGATAAGCAGGGCATAAACATCAGCATTTTAAATAAGCCTCCAGGGTGATTCTGATGCCCAGTAAAGTTTGAAAACCACAGAATGATTTCTAGGCACTGAGACTGTTGAAAGATTTGTTTACAGTTCTAGGTTTTTTTCTGCCAGGAGGCAGTGTTCTCTGAAATATGGCTGAGTTAATAAACCATGTTGGAAGTTAACTTTTCAGTCTTTCTTATGCACTTCTTGTTTACGGAGCCAGCCACATGTGGCCTTATTACAAAGCCTTAAACACCACAGCAAGTGAACGTCTCTTTAGTTTTCTTAGGGAAGGTTTTGGACAAATTCCAGTCATTTTAGTTGAATTTCTCGACCTACTTTATACATTATCAGGCTTTTTGGTTGCTTTGGGTAATGAGGGATAATTTTATTTTGTAGTTAATTTGATCCCTGAGGTAGGGACTTTGGTCATCTTGGTTATCCTCCTGACAGCTAATTTATAATGACAATCTTGTAGTAAAAATCTGTTTAACTGTGGCAAGATGATATAGGTGTGCATATGTGTGCTTGTGTGTGTGTGTATGTGTGTATGTTAACAAGTTCCTTATGCACAATAAGCTGGTAAAAGACAAAGTTCTTTGGCAGAACAGTGAACAGAAATAGCGGCTGAGGGCCGGGCGCAGTGGCTCATGCCTGTAATCCCAGCACTTTGGGAGGCCAAGGTGGGTGGATCACTTGAGGTCAGGAGTTCGAGACCAGCCTGACCAATATGATGAAACCCTGTCTGTACTAAAAATACCAAAAATTAGCTGGGTGTGGTGGCAGGCACCTGTAATCCCAGCTACTCCGGAGGCTGAGAGAGGAGAATCGCTTGAACCGGGAGGCGGAGGTTGCAGTGAGCTGAGATGGTGCCATTGCACTCAGTCTGGGCAACAAGAATGAAACTCTGTGTCGAAAAAAGAAAAAAGAAAAAGGAAATAGTGGCTGAGCTCAACTCTTTTGGATAATGGGTAACAAGTGGGTCAACTTGGCTATTACAGCTTTTCCCCCTACACAGCTAGTCTGCATATAAGAGACAAATTAATGGACAGTGTTCAACTGCTGAACTCTAAGGTTTTTCCAAGGGAAACATCATTGTCATCTAGCTAGGTTTATACAATCAAGTGTCAGACAAGTTTGAAAGTTGTTAGGCTCTGGCAAGGCAAAAGAAGAGGCTGTTTTTGTTTTTAGAACATTTAGCACACTGTGGCGTATAATGAAATAGCAGGATTGCCTTGATAGTTTTCTTTTGGGTTTATTGTTTTCCTCTATCATAGCAGGCTTGTATCTTGAAATTTAACATAAATTATAGAAAAATCTTACATGGAGTTGATATCTTTTATAAGCCTTGCTAAATACCCCACTCCAAATTTGTTCAGTATGGCATACAGACAAAAAGCAAAAGACTTACATAGAAACATTTATAAGCCTGTCCTAGAGTGCAAAACTAAAAGGATTTTAGAAAGACAACTCAGAGTTTGGCAGTATATATATTTTCTTTTTTTGAATTAGGTATTACTAGATTCTAAGAACCTGTAATGAAACCCAGGCCTCCTATACAACCCCCTATAAACAAGGTTTTGCTTTTGTGCTATCAGGTTTTATTTGAGCAGAGCCACTACTCTGTTAGTAATTTGTTGCATGGTAAGCTTTGTATTTGTTTACACACGAATGCATGCGCTGTGCAAGAAAGATGGTCACTGGACCTGGTGAGAAAGACCCCCAAAACAAATCTTCCCTCATTTGAATCCTGAAGGCATGTAATATTTAAAGAACTTTCAGATTTAGAGGCGTTGATTTCTTCTTTTGAAAATTTGCTATTTGCCAAATTGCTTAGTAAAGAAACTTTAGTACCCACAGTAGCCTCAACGGACACAGTATTTGGTGGCTACGTGCAAATGTAACTGAGAAATAACCAGGGAAACAATTGTTTACATCTCAACTCTTGCTGTCATTGAGATTTCCTTCCTAAATTCAATTGCTAATAAAGCTTCCCATGCCATCCACTTCCCCCACCCACCCGCCTCTCAAAAAAGCCCCCAAAACAAGCTGACAGTCTTTTCGGGAAGAAGAGGCAGAGAGTGAAGTTATTTTGTTTGTCCTTACAGGGCAGAAGGATTTTATGCTGTGACAGGCATTTCCAGTATTTTGATAAACGTTACTTCTCTAAACTTGAACAGCATGGGGAAAATAATGTTATCTCTTATGTTCGTTACAATTTGGTGAGATTTCATCATGAGAAACTTTCAAGGAGGCAGAAGTAGCTGAGAATGTGATACTAGGGACATGGTCGCTCAAACTGCCAGGAAAATAAATCCATGGGAAAGACGGGAACGCTATTAGGTTTACAAATGATAAAACTTTTCTCGCTTAGAAAAATAAAGCCGTGAGGCTGACGCCATTGAATGACTGCATTGTAAACCTTAAAAGCTTCAAGCTGGTAGAAGCCCTTGCACAGCCCTGTTTCATTTTTATCGGATGAAATGCGTTTGGTTTCTTTTTGACAAACCATGTTTTTGTGAGGAAAGGAAAATGAACATGCGCTGTTATTGGCCACCGCAATGTAAGAAACCCTCCTGTTGCCAGCGCTACCACATGAAAGTGTCTGTGGGTTAGGGGAGGGACCTGGAAGGGGGCGGGGATAACGGGGATGATAACTTAAGCCTCTTAGGCTCAGAGCTGCGATTTGCGAACTCCCTGTGATGTAATCAAGCTCTGGACAAATCACAGGAGTCTGTCAACCTCCCAGGTGGGATTGCTTGTAGTTAATAGACTAAACCCAGAGCCCCAAAAGCAGTGCACTCCGTGAAGGCAAAGAGAACACGCTGCAAAAGGCTTTCCAAGAATCTTCGACATGGTAAGGAGGAGCTCGTTCTAGCCGTGCCAGGTGGGAGAACGGAGGAATGACGGGGGACAGGCTTGATCTTCAGAATCAGTGACTGATGGGCATTTTGCTCTTTGTTGTGCAAATTAAGATAGCACCTTATTATACATTTTGGAAGTGGTAGGATTGGTGATGATATTGAAGCCATTTCAATTGCCTTTGGGTAATTTGATTTCGTCCAGCTGTATTTGTTCAGCTGTATTTGACAACTTGGTCTCTTTATTCTCTTAGATAATACCCCTGTTCACTTTTGCCATTGGAGTCAATATCTGCTTAGGATTCACTGCACATCGAATTAAGAGAGCAGAAGGATGGGAGGAAGGTCCTCCTACAGGTAAGTGTCGAAACGATTTGCGTTTTCAATTCTTTAAAAATATTACATACCAAGTAATCGATGTAAGCTTATTAAGATATTTATCTTTAATACGATCTTGCAGTATAACTAAGTCCCAAATTTCTCTAGGTAAAACCACCTATATATCTAATTCAGGTGGGAGAGTGTGGTTTTCATTAGAGAACATTTATGATTGTTTCATAACTGGCTATTTCAATTTCTGTACTCAAATTTCTAAATGTTAAGATACAATTGAAACTCTTACTCATAGACAAGGCTAAAGTAGGAGTGCTGACAACAGGTGTTGGTTGAATATCGGAGCTACACAAATCTGATTTGCTGTCACATGATGTAAGATGTAGTATTTGCCACTAGAAAGTTCTCATGTAGGAAAAAAGAATAAAAGTAAAAAAGGCAGTGAACTATCTTTATGCGACTTCAGAAATTTAGGACTTTAAGATTTACTTAAAACTGGAACAACATAAAAGAGAGGAGGTGCTCGAAGAGTTTTCAGGATTGGTTTGTACTCATTGTGTTTTCTGTTGGAAAAGGAAAGGTAAGTTTTAATAGTGTGCCTTGACTTAACCAACAGAACCAAAGTGAAAGAGTTTCTTTTCACAATACACTACTCCATAAGCAGCGTGGGAATTCTTATAAAGGAGCTCCTTGTGCAGACAGAGGGGGCTTAACTGACCAGGTCTTAAGCAATGAGTTGGTTAATTTCCTGGAAATTGGAGCTGCTGATGGTTTTAGAAATAAAAAAAATTACATTTTAAGTAATGGGCACTCTAGGGAACAATATTTTCTGGACTTTTCCTGACATTCCAGCATGTTTGTCTGTCTTCCTGTGAATTGTGTGTTTCTCTGTACTTCTTGATCTGACTGTTATAAAAGACCATCACTTCCCTCTGTTTAGCCAGCATGAAATTTTATTATTAATCAAGTTTATTATTAATCAATACATACATTGATGGAATACTAAATCTTTCTTAAGTCAATTAAGGTACTTTCAAATCATGCTAGAAGGTTGAAAGAATAATATTAGAAGTGAGTTAGTGAATTGAAGTGGGGTGTGGCTGGGGTGAAGAGTGAGAAAATAGATCATAAAAATTGCAGCCCCAGGGAGCCAAATGGACAAAATGAGTCGTCTTCTGCTGGGGAGGGAGAGGACAGTGGATCACTGAGCTAGAGAATGCTGTTTTTATTAGTAGCAAATGCTCTCTTCAAAGGCCTCTTTTTCACTCCCATTAATACTGACTGTGACTGAACAGCCAGGGGAATCAGATCCTTAGCATGGTCGTGTGGGAAAGCTAGCAACTTGAGAGCCAACTGCTGGTTCTTTTCAATGAACACTAAAAGGAACTTTTTTTTTCTGTTTCATCTTAATATATTACTCTGGTGAAAACTGATATTGAAAGAAGTAAACGCTGTTTCCTTAATGAATGTAAAATTGAGTCACTCATTATTTTTAAAGTTGACTTCTTTGGGAAATAGTCATTAAAATCCTAGACCGGTACCCTGGATTCCTGTAACTTGCTATGTGGTGTTGGGCAAGTCACCTGTGAAGTCTGTTCCCTTAGCTGTACAATGAGGAGCACGCTTGGATGATTTCTACTTTTCTTGCTGGATTAAAAAAAAACAAATCCCAGGAATTGTTCTCTTTCATTGTTTCTTGAATTTGTGTGCTCACTACTGGAAAACTTGAAAAGTATAGATTAGATTTATTAGTCTTTGAAAATATTTTGTGTATAGTAAATTATTTCCATATGCTACAAGAATAGCTGTACGAACTAATGAATAAATGCCACTTCTAGAAAAACAGGATAGTCTGTATTGTAATTTGTAAACCTAAATGGTCATAAGTATGCTACACAAATTTGCTCCTTGAATTATTTAATTAAGTCATGGGTTATTTTAGGCCTTTATGATATCATCTAAAATAATTTATTAGTTAAAACTTCTAACCACAAGAATCTGAGTCTTAGAATACAATGCAACTGAACTCTGAATTTTATGGCTTGGGTATACCTGCACCCTTTTTAATTTTTCTTTTGATATAGCTTATCTGCTTTTTAGGAACTGTGGTTGATTTCTCTCCTGGATAAAAATCAAAGATGTACTTAGTAAACTAGGTGAAAGCGTACTGTAGACAGTGTAAATATTTTAATGTTTTAAAATGCTGCCTATGCTTAGAAAGGATCTCTCTCAATTGATACATGTGACTGATTGTTCTATGATTAGAAAAGCCTTGCCATCAGAAAACACTGGGTAAATTTTATAAACTTGTGAGAATAAGACACTAGGAGGGGAGGCAGCTATATCAATTTCCAACAATACTTTTAGGCACCAAAGAAATCCTGGGAAGCTCAGTGCTCCAAGGGTGTTTCAACAAACAGAAGGAACACAAAGGATATTGATATATGGCTAGCTTCGGATTGATCAGGGTGAGATCCACCATTCAAAAGCAGGCAGTTGTTCAGTAACCACAGCTTCTCAGAGTCCTCAAGAATAGCTGAGAATGTTCTGCACACATAGAAGCCCTCGCTGCTGTACTATGGACGGGGGTGTTAGTTTCAAGTCTGTGGCAGTGCAAACAGACTGTTATAATTAATTAACGAACACACTTGTTACCTGGATTTATTGTTAGGATAGGAAGTAATGGCTGAACAAGATTTCTTATACCAGATCATAAGAGATTTATAGATTTATTAGAAGATATGAGATGAGAAAAGCTACTTATAATTCTGTTGGGTAAATATAATGGGCATTCAGGTGAGTAAGATGGTGAGATGGCTGGAATAAATTTTCAAAGAAAATATAAATCACAAGTGCGATTTAGTTTGACATTTTTGTTTCGTATGTCTGATGTGGTCCACTTGCTTTGCCTTTAAGACTGCAAGGTAATTTATACGTCTACAGGTGTCTGTGCACTCATGTGCACTTGCAGTGTGTATGCTTGTAGTGTTATCCAGGCGTCTCTTTTATTGAGACTTGTGATTTAGAAACTGTCTCCAGGTGAAAATAGAATATCCTGTTTGATATGTAAATAATTTAATTGTTAAAAGACAAAGAGAAAGTTGTGGGCTTGTGAATATCTGGCTAAAAGAGACTTAAAAGATTAGTTTAATTCATCTTTGTCTTTAGTGGCTTGAAAAGAAAGTTGAAAGGTATGTGAATGAAACTCATAGGTTCATGTGAAATGTAGACTCTCACTAACAACTTTATGAGTAAAGCTTTTCTTTGAGAATCATAGGGAAATCAGAAAACGTTATTAGAAGTGAGAAGGTTTATGGTCATTTGATAATTTTAGAAATGTTCTACAATGAAAAGCTATTTAAATATTGGCATGGTAGAATGTAGGAAACTGTAAAGCTGACATAGATCAGCCATTTGCTCTGTGAGCAAAACTCTCTCATGAGGAATATCCTATCATGGGGCTTTATGTGAAATTTCAGGTAGAAATTGGGGAGTTTAAGTCAATGAAATGAAATTATCTGAACTGGAAGCTAAGGAGGGTACAGATTTTTCAGTTCTTTGTTAAACAGGGCTGTAGTGTATTGATTTTTCATTTATCTGAAAACTGTAGGAAACCCTCTACCTTGTTTACATACTCAGAAACCTGTCTTCCATGAAGTTCAGCTTAGATTTTTGAATCAATAAAATCAGCAAATCTTCCCCCAAATTATATTTTGAAAAGAACTTCTAGAATTTGAAACCTATGTACAAAATTCGAAAAACCTTTTGTTAATGAAAATAATACTGTAGTTACAGTGAGATGATCTAAAATTTTGTCCAGGCCTTTGCTAACTCATATGAGGCCTAGAGATCTAATTTCCAAGTAGGAAAATGGGGATAAAATTGCTTTTATTGATCTGAAAATGTTTTTGAAAATGCGTTTAAGGCTGACGAGAACTGTAAGGTGTTAAGTATATGATAATGCATTTAATTTATCTTCAAGTAGGTTTGAAGGCCAGTGTATAAATTTATACCTTATGGCGTTAACAATACCTTTAATTTTAAATGACAACATTTCATTGTTTGGTAGCAGATGTGCAAATCGTTAGATTTATGCTACTGATGGCCATTAAATGCTATTTAAGTGGTTTAGATGTTGAATGAAATTTTTTAAATTTTAGTTTCAATTAAATAGAAATCTGTTTTTTTTTTTTTTTTTGTAGTTTGTGAGCTCTGTATAAGGACATTCTATTGATTGATTGAGAGAGAGAGAGAGAGAGAGAGAGAGAGACTGAGACTCACTCTGTCTCAGACTGGAGTGCACTGGTGTGATCTCAGTTCACTGCAACCTCACCTCCCAGGTACAAGTGATTCTCCTGCCTCAGCCTCCTGAGTAGCTGGGATTACAGGTGCCCACTACCGCACCTGGCTCATTTTTGTATTTTTAGTAGAGACGGAGTTTCACCATATTAGCCAGGCTGGTCTCAAAATCCTGACCTCAGGTGATCCACTGGCCTTGACCTCCCAAAATGCTGGGATTACAGGCACGGGCCACCACGCCCAGCCAGGACATTGTATTTATAAATGTTTTGGAAGCCCAAGTGTTTAAAAACTTCCCAGGTGGACCTATTTATTAAGAAAAAAGTTTATGAAATCTGGCCTAGCAGCTGTGAAGAGGAGAGAAAAGTGATGTTGCAGTAATGGATATTTATAAAAAGTGATGTATTTAGAGAGCAGAGATACTGCAATGTAGACCTGTGTGTAAGTTCTATTTACTAAGGAATGAAGTCAGAAGCATTAAAAAAAAAAAAAAAAGGCAACTTCAATACAAAAAAATGTATGACCTGAAAGAATGAACCATATACTCCAGAAGAGGCATAATACAGTATTAAGTTCTAAAGTTGGGCAGTATCTTGAATGCCATGCACACTGTCCTCTGCCTTGCCCTGTGGGTTACACTTCAACAGGGTAGCAGATGCAGGGGAACCTCCCTGTTTTAACGCTCTTGAGAAAAAAAGGGTGGTGTAACCACAGCTGGTAACACTTTTTAAGGATTTACTCTCACTTTCAGGAAACACCTGGGCTAAGAACCAGGGAGAATGGGAAGAACTCATAGAGAGCAGTATCATAAACAGGACTGGACAAAGCTTAGAAGAACCTTCCAGCTTTAGGCTAAGCTAAATGTTTTCAAACGTAAATACTGCCTCTTCTATTGGCTATCATCCAGATTTGAACATTTTCATCTTATGGAGGGGAGGGGATTTAGAGGGAAATATGACCGGGAGCCTAAGATGAAGTAATGTTTTGTCCACAGTTTTGCCATCAGTTAGGCTTCTTCCAATAAGTTAATTAAATTATCAAATTTTTTTTGTATATTATGGAATAAATGGCACTAGATTTTTTTTTTTTTTTTGAGAGTTGCCCAGGCTGGAGTGCAATGGCACAATCTCGGCTTATCACAACTTCTGCCTCCCTGGTTCAAGTGATTCTCCTGCCTCAGCCTCTTGAATAGCTGGGAGTACAGGCATGCGCCAGCACGCCCAGCTAATTTTGTATTTTTAGTAACGACAGGGTTTCTCGATGTTGGTCAGGTTGGTCTCAAACTCCCGACCTCAGGTGATCCGCCTGCCTTGGCCTTCCAAAGTGCTGAGATTACAGGCGTGAGTCACTGCGCCTGGCCGGCACTAGAATTCTACAACCTTAACTCTCTATACATTTTGTAAGATGGAATATTTTAGACATAAAGTTGACCTAAGTAAAAGTAATTGTACCTGTTTCTATCAGAATTATGAATTTGAATGAAATAAATTACATTTTACATTGATGTTTCTTTAAATCATGAAATTATACTTCTGTGAAAAATAGGGAATGCATAACATTGTTGTTACACATATCATATATGTACATATGTATATTTTAAAATTTGAAGACTCGATTTTTAAAAAGAACACTATGTAAGACTATGAACATTTGTTTTTCAAGATTCTGGAACTGACTTGTATCTTTGAAGTAAAATAACATTATTTGAATATGTAATTTAAAAGGCAACAATAGAATTTGAATCTTATAAAGGTATTAGCAAATGCCTCATAAGAAATTCTAAGCCTTGGCTGGGCGCAGTGGCTCACGTCTGTAATCTCAGCACTTTGGGAGACCGAGGCAGGTGGATCACAAGGTCAGGAGTTTGAGACTAGCCAGGCCAAGATGGTGAAACTCCATCTCTATTAAAAATATACAAATTGGCCAGGCATGGTGGTGGATGCCTGTAATCCCAGCTGCTCAGGAGACTGGGGCAGGAGAATCAGTTGAACACAGGAGGTGGAGGTTGCAGTGAGTCTGGATAGTGCCACTGCCTTTTAACCTGGGCAACAGAGCAAGACTCTGTTTAAAAAAAAGAAAAGAAAAAAAGAAAAAAGTTCAAAGCCTCTATCATACTTATCACGTATTTCTGCCTTGATACATTTGAGAGTACTTTCTGTTTGTTTGTTAGACTTAGATGTTTTCTGCACTTTTATGATGATCTCAGTCATGATGAAAATTTGGGGTACCACAAGTTCGTTGATGTTTCAGTTTTCATCCCACCTCTCTATAAGCTATACATCTGAAGTGCTCACATCAATGTTCTTTTGATTTGGGTCAAGTAAAGGAAGACAACAGATTCTAAAACTCAGACTTCTGATAAATCAGAGAATCTTTCCCTATTTGACATTACATCAGGTACAAGGAAGAGAGAAGTCCCAAAAATTTCAAATGCACGCAGGGACAAAAGACTGAAGGATGAGTAAAGTGTTCAGATACATGGCTTGAGCAAACCTAGAAATGACATTTAACATCGTTCTCTTCCTGCTTCTTGCTTTTTCTTGATTTTAAGCACCTTAGGCTCAGTGTAGAGAGAAGGCCACGGAACACGGAGACCCCAAGTACGCTGACTTGATTTTTACCGACTACATGAATGTATTATCACCTCCAAACTATGTATTTCTATTATTCATCCATAAAAAAATGATTAAAAAGAGAATATGAAGGTGAATTGCAGAACCTCTAGGAAAACAATTGGGACTAGAGCTTGTCATGAAAGAAGATGGCTGGGCTGGAATAGACCCTGGAAAGGCAAAGTGAATATTCCATTCTATTGTTTATTTGTTAATTTAATCATTTTATTTATGTTTTGTACACTCAACTCATCAAGATTATTGTTTCCATTGCACACAGGAGTGTGTGGCATTACCAAGGTGTCGTCCTACACTCACTCTATTCTATTTAAGAGAGATAGCAGCTTGGCCCAGCCCTGTGGCTCACACCTGTAATCCCACCACTTTGGGAAGCCGAAGTGGGCAGATCACCTGAGGTCAGGAGTTCAAGACCAGCCTGACCAACATGGTGAAACCCCATCTCTACTAAAAATACAAAAAATTAGCTGGGCATGGTGGGCACCTGTTATCCCAGCTACTTGAGAGACTGAGGAAGGAGAATCGCTTTAACCTAGGAGAGTGTGGTTGCAGTGAGCTGAGATTACGCCATTGCACTCCAGCCTGGGTGACATGAGCAAAACTCCATCTAAAAAAAAAAAAAGATAGCAGCTCAAATTTCTTGGAGGTTTTTGGTTTATAAGAGGTTCTGCATGGTTCAAACTACCTTCCCTTTTCTCTTCCTGTCATTCTCAGCTGAATTCAAGTCATTCAAGAATGAATTTTGACATAGGTATATCCTAATCTACCCAGGCCTAGGAATTTACTCTAATTTGAAGCTGTCAATAACTTAATCTTAAGTACAGTACTTCTTTTGAGATACATCTTTGCATTATGAGTGTAAGGCTAACTCTAACAAAGTTGTATTTAGTTTTGTTTGTCTTTAGGTTTGGCAAGGACTGTAACTGATAGGGACCAACTATTAAGTGAGATTCAATTATTTTTCAGAAACAAAACAAGCAACAAATTTAGAGAACGATTAAGGTTGCAAGAAAATGGTAAAAATCAGCTTGACAGAATGACTGAAGAAAGATCAAATGTGGCTAAAAATTCGCACAGATATTCTGAAAGTAAAGAAAGAAATAGGCCAGGCACGGTGGCTCAAGCTTGTAATCCCAGCACTTTGGGAGGCCAATGCAGATGGATCAACTGAAGTCAGGAGATTGAGACCAACTTGACCAACATGGTAAAACCCTGTCTTTACTAAAAATACAAAAATTAGCTGGGTGTGGTGGTGAGTGCCTGTAATCCCAGCTGTTCGAGAGGCTGAGGCAGGAGAATCATTTCAACCTGGGAGGCAGAGGTTGCAGTGAGCCAAGATCATGCTATTGCACTCCAGCCTGGGCAAAAAGAGTGCAACTCCATCTTAAAACAAACAAACAAACAAAACACAATCAAATAAATAGGGAAGAGATTATGATGACAAGAAAGCAAGATGCATGGTTGCAGGACAATTTCAAATGCATGCAGGAACACCACGCATCTGTAAACAAATTGCCTTTAGATCTCTTTGAAGTATGTCAGCTACCAGTGTAGCTAAGTTTTTTTTTTTTTTTTTTTTGAGACAGTCTTGCTCTGTCGACCAGGCTGGAGTGCAGTGGCATGATCTCAGCTCACTGCAACCTTCACCTCCTGCGTTCAAGTGATTCTCCTGCCTCAGCCTCCCGAGTAGCTGGGACTACAGGCATGCACCACTAGACCTGGCTAATGTTTTTGTATTTTTAGTAGAGATGGGGTTTCACCATATTGGCCAGGATGGTCTTGAATTCATGATCTTTTGATCTGTCTGCCTCAGTTTCCCAAAATGCTGGGATTACAGGCGTGAGCCACCGCACCCAGCCAGCTAAGTTTATTTATGTAAGCAGCTTGAGTTATTGAATTCTACTGAAAATTTACAAGATGACTGTTGAAATGAGTCTTATCTAAGCAGTACCCTCAAGGAATATTCACTTGAAGGTATTTTCCTTATATTTATTTTAACTGTAGGACTTTCTGTATTTTTTTTCTTTCTTTTTCTTTTTCTTTTTTTTGGTGTTTCTCAACCCCTCCTACCTCCACAGTTTCGTATGGTTCAGCATGCACTGTTGATAGGTTGGCCAAAGTCAATAGAAAAATGTGGGTTTATGGACCACTGCATTGGAAACTAGTGTTCTTTCCTAAACTGAACTGGTATGGTTTCTATGTTTTTCAACATCCTAGGATCAACCATGCAAAAGTGTTTCACATCTCATGGTCTGGTAAATCTGTTTGCTTTAGTTGAACTGATCTGATGCCATAAAGGCTGGGATTGGATGACTCTGACTTTGAGGACAAAGGACTAAGGGATGAGCAGAATGTTCAGACAAATGGCTTGGG
The DNA here is from genome assembly GCA_963573385.1 of Cacajao melanocephalus. Taxonomy (NCBI): domain Eukaryota; kingdom Metazoa; phylum Chordata; class Mammalia; order Primates; family Pitheciidae; genus Cacajao; species Cacajao melanocephalus. The sequence continues at coordinate 80,559 of CAUYLG010013055.1, read as the reverse complement.
CAAAACTAAAAATGACATTTAACATCTGTTCTCTTTCTGCTTCTTTTCCTTGATTTTGACAGTAAGACATATTAATTATAAAAAATGAAAAATTCATAAACACGTAAATAAGAAAATTTATAAATTGCATGTCAGTATTTGTTAAGATATTTATATATATCATATGGTGTATATTTTAAACATATATATATATATACACATATCCCCATACACATATATGGTATATATTTTGTACATATATATACACACATATCCCCATACACATATATGGTATATATTTTGTACATATATATATATACACACATATCCCCATACACATATATGGTATATATTTTGTACATATATATATACACATATCCCCATACACATATATGGTATATATTTTGTACATATATATATATATACACATATCCCCATACACATATATGGTATATATTTTGTACATATATATACACACATATCCCCATACACATATATGGTATATATTTTGTACATATATATATATACACATATCCCCAAACACATATATGGTATATATTTTGTACATATATATACACACATATCCCCATACACATATATGGTATATATTTTGTACATATATATATATATACACATATCCCCATACACATATATGGTATATATTTTGTACATATATATGTACATACCCACATGCACATATATTGTATGGTGTGTATGTTTGTGAGAGAGAAGGAAAGAGAAAGTAAGTAAGGGAACAAAAAGACCGGGTAACTACCTGTGAATCTGTAAAATGTTAGAAACTTCAAACGTCAGACAGGTAAAAACCTTCTTCCTCTTTCTTTCTCAACCATTTCTCCCAAATGTAGTTCCATAAACTGTTTCTTACAGAAGGAGAAAGTTTATTCACACCTGCATTTTAAAAAACGGATGCAAACTTGAACATTTGTATTTTTCCTCTGCCCCGCCCTGTCTTTTACTCATCTCTAGTTCTGGCTCTGTTTTTCTTTCTGTCTTTATTTCTATCCTTATTGCCCTCTTTATCTCTATTTTTAAACACAAAGTCTAATATATCATACTATACCCTGTATTCTTTAAAACACCTATTTATATGTTTTGTAGATCTTTCTATATTAGCATACACAGATCTGACTCATTGTTTTTAAGGGGTGTGCGGTAGTCCACTTATGGTTGTAGTGATTCTTTCTTTCTTGATGGGAAAAACAACTTTGGTTGATTTCAGGATCTCTTCACCTATAACGAAAGGACTGCAAAGAACAATGGACATATTTTTGTACATGTAGCTTGGCAAACTTTTGCAAATATGGATAAATAACAAATTTCTAGTAATAAAATTTCTGGCTGAAACATTTATAAGCATTTAAAAATGTTGATAGATCTTTCTAAATTACATTCTACTTTATGAAAAATTTCATTCCTAGAAACAGTTATGAGACTGTTTATATTTTCCATTCATCAGAAACTATTTTGTATATTGGGATGAGAATCAAATTTAATTATTTCTAGTCACTACTTACTGATTGGGCCCCACCCACAACATTAATCTACTTATTTTCTGGTATCAAACTACTTTGATGATTTAACTTCGGTATATATTTCACTATCTAGTCTTTATCAAATTGCTTTTTCTTTTCAGAGGTTTTCTATTTAAAAATATTTATTGTATTTAATATTCTTTCAACTTTCATGAACTCCTGATATTTTTTGCTGTGATTGTATTGAGTCTTCAGGTTTAATTAGATCTTTTTTTTTTTTTTTTTTGAGTCAAATTCTTGCTCTTGTTACCCAGGCTGGAATGCAATGGTGCAATCTCGACTCACTGCAACCTCCGCCTCCCAGGTTCATGCAATTCTCCTGCCTCAACCTCCTGCATAGCTGGAGTTACAGGCACCCCCATCATGCTGGGCTAAGTTTTGTGTTTTTAGTAGAGACGGAGTTTCACTGTGTTGGCCAGGCTAGTCTCAGACTCCTGACTTCACATGATCTACCCAGCTCAGCCTCCCAAAGTGCTGGGATTACAGGTATGAGCCACCTTGCCCGGTCTCAGTTAGATCTTAAAATTTTTTTTTTTTGGTAGAGTTTTCTGATGTTCTTCATATAGGTTCTACATACATATTATTAAATTTATACCAAATAAAATACTTAGCTATTTTACCATTTAGGTACTATTGTCAAATGAAACTTCCATTTAATTTTGAAACTACATTTGTGTATATTACAAATTTGTGGAATTTTTATCTCACTGAATTCTTTTTTTCCCCCAGAATTTTAGTTGATTCTTTTGATTTCTGATACACAATTACATCATGTGAAAATATTGATGGAGGATTTTTTTTTTGAGAAGCCGAGATTGTAGAGCTTGTATTTGTAAAACACTAGTTGGAATTGTAAAAGTCTTCTATTCCAATCTCATATATTCGGTCTGTTCTTGGAAGATTTGGACTAAATTTTCGTTGCAAAAAGTTTTGGATTTTTAAATAGGGACATGCTCTCTTGTTTCTAAGGATATAGATCAAGGTACTGTTCTCTGTAGTCATTATTAGCACCTACATGGACACTAACCATCACAGATTTGGAGTAATGATAATTATAAATAGTAATCAAACCAATCGCCAGCACTTCTATATGCCTGACATGCTGCTAAGTCTTTTTTTATGGATTGATACATTTAATTCTCATTTCAACATGTTACTTTTATGAGTCCCCCACTTTACAGATTAGGAAATCGTAGAACAAGGATGTTCAGCAACCTGCCCGGGGTACCTGGGTAGCAAGTAATGGAGCCAGTCTTCTCCTCCAGAGTCTACTGCAGCATCACACTGCACAGCCTCCCAGTGCCACCTCTCCATGGTGACACGACCACTCTCCAATCCATTGTCTTTGCCCCTCATTTTTTGCAGTGCTATCAGACTCCCCCTGGACCAACATCTCCGGATCTTGCAAGGGCAGGTGCTTTGAACTTCAAGAGGTCGGACCTCCTGATTGTCGCTGTGACAACTTGTGTAAGAGCTACACCAGTTGCTGCCATGACTTTGATGAGCTCTGTTTGAAGACAGGTATGTAACTTAGGAGTCTTCTCTAGCTTCCAGTAGACAGCTTGAAGACTGCCTGCTATTGTACACATCCTGGAGTGGCCACCTGTTTTGGTTTATCCAAATTGTGGATTTTAGTTTTGTTTGTTGAACGATTATTGGTTGTGTGAAGAGTATACCCTGTGTCAATGACCATTGTTTCCACACAAGATCCAGCAGAGGAAGGTTCTTTGCAGCTGCTGTCATGATGTGCTAAGTTTGGAAGTGTTTTTTATTTTTGTTTTTGTTTCTTCACCTTTATCATTTCTATCTCTTAATGTCAATTCCCACATTCACTGCTAGGGTGTGTGCGCTTAATTTGTTTTCTTTTCTTCCTTTCTTCCCTTCTTCCCTTCTTCTCTCCTTTTCCTTTCCCCTTCCTTCCTTCCTTCTTTCTTTTTCTTTCTTTCTTTCTTTCTTTCTTTCTTTCTTTCTTTCTTTCTTTCTTTCTTTCTTTCTTTCTTTCCTTCTTCTTTCCTTTTCTTCCTTTCTTTCTTCCTTCCTTTCTCTCTCTCTCTCTCTTTCAATGTCTCACTGTGTTGGTCAGGATGGTCTTGAACTCCTGCCTTCAAGCAATCTTCCCACCTCGGCCTCCCAAAGGGCTAGGATTATAGGAGTGAGCCACTGTGCATGGCCTAATCGTGTACATTCTTAACAATTTTTTTTCTTGCTTACCCAGTTTCTAGCATTTGTTTTACTTCATCTCATCATGTAATAACAGTTTGCCTGTTATTCCCTGCTGTCTGTGCAAATGGAAAATTGTTATGGAATTCTATTTGGAGTCTCACACTCTGGGTAGCTCTAAAAATCTTCCACAGTTTTTGTGACTTTCTTTACATTTCTTTTGGTACTGGAACAGTTATTAGGATATACAGGCTTCTGGATGAATGCACGTGAGTTGAGAAAAACACCTCTGGGGACTTCTGCCATCCTACCTACTCTGTTTCCAAAGCCCAATATTTCAGATAGGATTTTTGAGATACCTTGCAGGCTATCCATCATGCTTCCGGACAACGCCATACTCACACTATCCAAGAAAGACAACAGTCAGTCCTGCTCTTGACATCACCAGAAGCAGTTTCCACCGTTTCCTTGACCAGTTATTTCCTATCTTTGGACTTTTATGCTTAGACAATTCTTTCAAAAACCTAACTCTTACTATCATTGCTGTTAGTTTGATCTTTCAAATGTCATCATTAGAAATAGATATTATTGTGTTTTGCTTAAGTGGTAGCTCTTGATTTATATGAAATTCAACATGAACTTCCTTACTAGTTCTCATTTGTTTTCCTCCTGCATCCCTATAATAAGAAGAGCTTCATTAGGCTGGTTTTGTTTTTTTTTTTTTTTTTGGAATACATTTTCCAAACATTTAACCACTTTTTGGGGGGTTGCTTTCCTTTGGAACTTCTCCCAGCTTCTTTTAGTTGTGGATCTGCAAACTAAATTGGTAAAACTATTGTAAGCTGAATGTATGGATGGAACAGATGTTCCAGCAAAGTTTTTTGGCTCTAAAACATTATTTCAAGCCAGCAATCTGTGTTTGCTTGGCACTAAGGAATTTACTAAAGTTTTATGTTTCCTTCCTACCTTGAATGTCTTGTCTCTGGCATGTCATATCAAATTTCTGGATTCCTGGTCTTAGAATTCTTTGCAAAATTTAATGGATCCCCTGACTCTAGCTTAGCTCTGTATCTGAATGTAGTTTATGCCTTTCTTCCTTGGTTTATTAAAGATGGGATATGATAATATCTTATAGTCCATTTCCCTGTGTACAAAGATAACATATCCTGAATGTGAAGGGGTCAAATATCAAATAATAATAAAAGGGTGAAGAGAAAAACAAAAGTCTCCTTTGCTGAGGGAGTACTGCCTAGAAACAACCAGCATTCAGTGAAACGTTGACTACCCTGTGTGTGTGTGTTTTCAGTATGTATGTATGTGTCTATTATCAGTATGTATGTATGTTTTCCATATGTATTTATGTGTGTATGTGTATGTATATGTTTCCAACTGTGTGTGTGTGTGTGTGTGTGTGTGTGTGTGTGTATACATATGCATGTGTGGGAAAGTATCTGTATTAATTAATCTTTATACTCATCATCCTTTTAAATAGCAATTCTAAGCAGTTAATCTGCTCAAAAAGAGAAGAGAATGGAAACGGGATATTAAAAAACCAGAATGGCAGGGCGTGGTGGCTCATGCCTGTAATCTCAGCACCTTGGGAAGCCAAGGTGGGTGGATCACTTGAGGTCAGGAGTTCGAGACCAGCCTGGCCAAAATGGTGAAACCCCATCCCTACCAAAAATACAAAAATTAGCTTATGCCTAACAACTAATATCTCTTTATTAATGTGTTCACCTAGCAATCGTTTCTCTTGGTAGAATATTGATAAGAGGCAGCATTGCTTTCAAAATCATTTCTTTCTTTCCACTTATGACATATTTTAAGAGAGAAAGACCTGAAGTGTTCATATGTACTCTAGCTCAGTGATACCTTTCTTGACCATTCTGCCTCTTGAAGCAGCATTTTCACCATCTTTTTCTATCAATGCTACCTGTTACGTCCTTTACAATACTTGACACAAGATGAAATGATCTTGCTGCTTGGTTTACTTGCTTATGATCTGTCTTTTGCAATTGGAATGTAAGCTCCATGAAGACAGACCTAGTCTCTCCTGTTCTTTATGATATCCTAGCACCAAGAACATGGAAAACATGATATCAGAGTCAATGAGTAAATGATTAACTATGAAAGTTCTCAATATAGTAGTCCTGAATTTAAAGAGTTATATTTTATCTCCATGATCATTTACAATTCAATTTAATAAATATTCATCAAACACCTAGCATGTCCCAGGCACAGTCTCCCAAGCTTATAGTCTACCACTGGAAATAGAAGAGTGAAGAGAAAGGTGCCCTTTTTCCTGCCATGGAGCTTATGCTCTAGCAGATGAAAAAGTCAAAAAACACAGCACTCCTTTTAAAATGGAAAGGTTATTTTTTAATTAAGGAATTAAGCAGTGAGCTCTCTATCGGGTATGCTCAGAGGGAAATCTGTAACCCATTCACTTGGTTTGTTGAAAGTAGAAACTCTGACGTGTCATTGTATGTAGGGCCACACTTGGTCAGTGGTTAGAATCTTGAGCAAATGTTGTAATGCCCCATTTATACTCTTCACATCTTATTTAGGACTTTAACCTCCAGGTGCAGATAGAGACCATGTAGTTGTCCTGTTATTTGTGTTTAAACCACACTGGTTAACGCTAAGCACAGCTACTTTATGCTGGGGGCAGTGGCTCATTCCTGTAATCCCTGCACATTGGGAGGCCAAGGTGGGGGGATCACTTGAGGTCAGGAGTTTGAGACAAGCTTGGCCAACATGGTGAAACCCCGTCTCTACTAAAAATACAAAAATTAGCCAGGCCTAGTGGCATATGTTTGTAATCCTAGTTACTCAGGAGGCTGAGGTGGGGTAATCACTTGAACCACGGGAGGTGGAATTTGCAGTGAGCCAAGATTGCTCCACTGCACTCCAGACTGGGCAACAGAGCAAGACTCTGTCAAATAAATAAATAAATAAATAAATAAATAAAATTAAAATAAAGCTAAGCACACCTACTTCAGAAAGTAGAAGAGCCAAGCTATAGAGGCCATCCCTACAACAATAGATACACCTATCACAAACCTTTGATGCCATAAATGTCTTAGATCCTTTAGAACTGTTTGAGAATAGTGGGGACACTTGCCTTTCAGGGTCTAATTCTTCCAAAGGAACCCAATTGCATTTTGATGTTGTTCTCTGATTTGAAAACTTAGAAATTCATCTTATCTGTAAGGTCTCCAAATGTCCTCTGGGCCTCAAGCCAACTCAAATTTCACAAGCAGAGTAAATGATGTGAGATTTTAGCTCTCTCCGTTGGAAATCCTGTAAGCAATTGTGGCTTCTTTCATTTGGTTGGTGCACAGCAATGAAAATGTTTTACTGGGATGATTTTAGCTCGTGGCTGGGAGTGTACTAAGGACAGATGTGGAGAAGTCAGAAATGAAGAAAATGCCTGTCACTGCTCGGAGGACTGCTTGGCCAGGGGAGACTGCTGTACCAATTACCAAGTGGTTTGCAAAGGTACGTGTTTCTTTAAATTGGCCTGAGCTTTAAAGGATTTAAAACTGGAGGTACTCCAGGAGATCCTGGATGTTAGGACTAGACGACCCTGGATATGAGTTTGGGAGGAAGGTGAATTGTGCTTTTTAATTCTCATGCTTCTTCATTAGCTTTGCTACTCTGCATTTCATTGATCTGAAGTAAGAAGGATAGAAACCAGAATTTCTGTTTATTCAGTTTATTGAGGGAATGGATGTACTGCAGGAAAACCATGTCGGGAGAAAGGGAGGCAGGTTAGGGTAGTAAGAGTGGGGAGAGGCAAGGGAGGACGTGCTCTCATATAGCTTCACCTCCCTCTACTGCTTGCTCTGAAAAGTAAATCCAAGTTGCTACTCTCAAGGCAAGGGGCCAGGGGATTTTTTTATCCATTGGATGAAAGCTGTTCACCAAGGCACTGGCAACTGCCCAGGGATGGGGTACTTGCCGGTAAAGGGGACTAGGGAGTCAGCATTTCCTGATATACCCTAAAGCCATACGTGCATGAGTGTTGGCTTTATCTGGTTGATTGTGGAATATGATGCTTTTATTTCAATAATTTACAATAGTCAGTGGACTACAAAAAATATCAAAGATGCAGTTACTCTCTTTAAAGAGTTTAAGTTGACATGCTACCTACTTACAGAAGTTCATGGGAAGATCCAAGAATCTTTATCTATAGTTTGTAAGTCACTTTTAAAATTTCTAAATCAAGCCCTTTTCATTATCTCTGACGTGGAACATTTTAAGAAGTTCTATTAAAAGATTTCAGGAAAGAAATCAAGTTAGTTCTGAAATATGTAAGGTGTTTAGTTGTGGCAAGAGGGTGTTATGTTAAATTTGAAGAATTTCCCCATACCCAAACAATTATTGTATTGTTAATTTCCCCTACCCAAACAATTATACTTTTATTTTGAAGCATTAAATTGGTTGAGAATTTATTTCCCTTGCCTTTTTAATTTTCCTGTGCAGCAAGCAAGTGTACCAGAAAGCCACAAAGGCTATTCCAAATAATGCTTTTTTTTTTTTTTTTTTTTTTTTTTTTTAAAGAAGCCCTTGGTATCATTGATCATTGAATCATTAAGCATTGGCTTTTACTGGTTTAAAATTCTAGTTTCAGTACTTTTGTGAGGCCCATGTGTGTGCGTTGGGTTACTACATGTGTAGTAAATCTTCTTTATTTTAAGGAAGCATAGTAGTTACTTACCCCATTGTCCAGTAGTTAGAGTTTTATTGGCCAGGGATTTACAGTGCTCTTTCCATAGGAGCAATTTCTTCAATGTGTTGGTTACAAATTTTACTTCTGTTCCGGACGTGTAACTTTTGCTTATCTTAAAATACTTTAAGGCAAATTCTTTTTGATAATTTTTATTTTCTTCAAAGGAAAGCTTATTTTTGATCTGAGGCCTTTCCTGTTCTCTATTCTTGATAGTGGTAACTCAGGAAAGACAGATTTATGCTCTTAGGTCTTAGTGGAAGATAAAAGTGAAATTTAGTAGTCTTTTTCTTTCTAAATTCAAGGGCTGTATGAAGATTTATTGGCAAATAATCTTTCTATTGTAATCTTCCATTTACTATCTCCTTAGATTCTAAGCCTTTTTTATTTAGTCTCTAAAGGGAAGTTTTGCCATGCTTTCTATGGCTTTGAGATCTTCAGTGGTGGAGAAAAGAATGTTCCATCTAATGACCAAACAGTTTATTTCTGGAGGGATACAAACATGAAATTTTTTTCACTGACGCCACTGGTTTTTTGAATCTACAAACCATTTAGACTCGGAAGGCTCAAATAAACACCACACCACTTGTGGTTATTAAATCTTAGCTTTCCCATCAATCATGTATGGGAAAGCCAAACCAGACACTAGATTTTACTTAAGAATTTCTTTTTTGGTGATATCCCATCAAGAAAGTATCAAACAGGACACATCCTGGAATTGCCAGCGTCAAGGCATGGCACTTGTAATTAGATTCAACAATACATTTACCTGTTTTTCCTTATAGGAGAGTCCCATTGGGTTGATGATGACTGTGAGGAAATAAAGGCCCCAGAATGCCCTGCAGGGTAAGTGCATTTTATGAATATTTTGAAGTTTATGTAGTAGCTGATAAACTCTCACAGGAAATGAAAAGGGAAGTGTTTAGAAACAATGTGAAACTGAAATCATCTTATACAGGCAAACTTATGATTAATTAGGAGTAATTATCAGTCAAAAGGTTGAAGGTACATCTTGAAACGGGGATAGATATTTTCCCCAGTTTTCTCCAATCACCTCTGCAGATATTGGGGTCTAAACATCCCCAGTATTCCACCCCAGCAGAAGATTTTACAAAGTGCATCTGAGTATCACCTTAGAAGGAAACATTTCTGGCTATGACTTTTTTCGGTATTTTTTTTCTGGAGTTCTTGTTTTGACTATTTTGGGGGGAGTTGGAGTAAAAGAGGAAGACTAGAGAACTTTTAAAACTATGTCATCCAATAAGTAATCCATTGATTACTTATTGATTACACATCTGTAGTCCCAGCACTTTGGGAGGTTGAGAACGGTGAAACACTTGAGGTCAGGAGTTTGAGACCAGCCTGGCTAACATGGCGACACCCCATCTCTACTAAAAAAAAAAATACAAAAAATTAGCCAAGCATGCTGGAGCGTACCTGTAATCCCAGCTACTCGGGAGGCTGAGGCATGATAATTGCTTGAACCTAGGAGAGAGTGGTTGGAAAGGGAGACAAGCATATGACTGGATCAAATCTCCATGGTCTCTTTGGGCAGAAGACAGATCAAGCCATTGGATTCTCTTACACAGAAGCCCATCAGAACAAAGGCATCACCTGGGGAGAGGAGACACTCATGGATTATTTGGAGAATCCCAAGAAGCACATTCCTGGAACAAAAATAATCTTCGCAGACGTGAAGAACAAGGCAGAAAGAGCTGACTTGATAGCTCATCTCAAAAAAGTCACCAATGAGTAATTACTGGTCACTGTGTTCTTTGTTACAAAACAGAAATGTTTTGTGACTTTTAAATTTGTACTGTAACTTAATATATTTTATACGTAAGAATTCAGATCATGAATGACTGACAGAATATTTTTGTTGGGCAGTCCCGATTTATCCACGACTGGCTTGTAGTTAAATGAATATGTTCGGTTTTTTGAGGGTTTTGTTGTTGTTGTTGTTTTTAAGATGGAGTCTCGCTCTCGTTGCCCAGGCTGGAGCGCAATGGCGCTATCTCGGCTCACTGCAACATCCATCTTCCTGGTTTAAGTGATTCTCTTGCCTCAGCCTCCCAAGTAGCCACCAGGCCCAGCTAATTTTTGTATTTTAGTAGAGATGGGGTTTCAGCATGTTGGCCAGGCTGGTCTCAAACTCTGACCTCGGGTGATCCACTCACCTCAGCCTCCCAAAGTTCTGGGATTGCAGGCATGAGTCACCATCTCAGTTTGGTTTTTTGAATTTTAATAGTTCTGATTCAGTAAATGCTATCAGTGTTTCCCCTTCTGAAGATGTAATGGGACATCATTGGTAATGTTCAGCTTTTCACAAAGACAGCATTCGCCATCTTAAAACCTATTGGAGATTGGTTTTACATTTAGATTTATATAACTGGTTATATAAATATATTTAAATACTGAGGCATTTCCTTCGTTGTCTCTGAACTGAGCAAGATTTGCCTGTGTTTTGTACTCATTTGCCTCTTAAAAGCAAAGACTGAAGATAAGGTAGCAATATCTACTTTATATTTTTGGCCTTAATGATGCTAATCTAATTAAATTCTCTGTATCTAAATGGTTCTTTTACTTATTGAAAGGCCTTTTAGCGTACGTCATGTGTAATATCAAATAAAGAATATTTCACACACAAAAGAATTATCCAAAAGGGTAACTCCTGCCAGATGCGGCAGAAACTTGATAACCTGCTGAAGCATTGCTTTGCTTGGGTACAGCCAGTTTTGAGTGACACTCTGCAGCTCAAGTGTGGCAGCATAAGCACTTATTACAGCTTCCCGGAAACTACTGAAAATTCATGGACCCTTAAATTCCTTGGCAGAAAATATATTTTTAACAAATGTGTTTTCATTAATGTATTTGTTTTTCCAATGTACTTTTGTTTTAGGCAGACAGCCTGGGAAAGAAAATCCTAATATTTAGATGTTTTTATTTCTTCCTCCTTTTTCACCTTAGTGAGCCATTTAAACTTCTTTGGGCTTGTAGAGCAGGATGGTCATAGTTTCCGACTGTTGAAAATGTGTTGAGTTATTTTTGAGAAAAATGTAGTCTGTGTGATAGAAACTTTTTTTTTTTTTTTTTGGAGACAGGGTCTTGCCCTGTCACCCAGGCTAGAGTATGGTAGTGCAGTCATAGCTCACTGCAGCCTTGGACTTCAGGACCAAGTGATCCTCCCAATCCCAGCTTCCCGAGTAACTGGAACTGCAGGTGTGTGCCACTACACCTGGCTAACTTTTTAGTTTTTTGTAAAGATGGGATCTCACTATATTGCTCAGGCTGGTCTTGAATTCCTGAACTCAAGAGATCTTCCCACTTCAGTCCTCCAAAGTGTTGTGGTTACGGACATGAGCCACTGCACTCTGCCAGTAAGAGTCCTTTTAAGTGACTATATAAGATACTGATGATTATAGTGAACCCTTACACAGTATTGTTCTAAGTGCTTTATATATGAGTCATTTAAAATGTCTTATTTCTTACATGACTTCAAATAAACTCAAGCCTATATGCTCAGTTAGCTTCAAATGATTAGAAATAACTTTGCACGTATTTCAGTAGTCTCAACTCTGGTTGAACAATTATATCTTTAAAATATAATACAAAACTGTTTTTAAAATTAGGTCCTGATCTGGATAGATGGGTTTAGATAGGTATCTGGATTTATTGGAGACCTACTATGGGTCTATAAAGTAGAAAGGTGAATAAGACACAAACTACTTTGAAACTAGTGAGGAAGATAAACATATTAACAGATCATTATGATGTGAAGTAAAATGATGCACATAGGAATGATGAAAGATATGAATTAGTGTCTTGAAGGAATTCAGAAGTGTGAGCAATGGACAATTTAGAAGAGGAAACTGTGAACTGGGTTTTAAGGAATGAATAGGAGCTTTCCAGGTGGCAAATGGGAAAACACATCATCTTTTTTTTTTTTTTTTACATTGTGAATAACCTTGTTTGCAAGGTGGAAGCCAGCAACGGAGGAAGTACATTCAAGGAAATCTGGAGCCTCTTCTCAGGCCATTTTTGTGACCTTGTTCTTTAATGCTGGACTTCATGTCTTGCTCTGTTGCTCAGGCTTGAATGCAGTGGCATGATCTTGACTCACTGCAGCCCCTTCCTCCCAGGTTCCAGCAATTCTCCTGCTTTAGCCTCCTGAGTAGCTGGGATTACAGGCATGTGCCACCACGCCCGGCTAATTTTTGCGTTTTTAGTAGAGATAGGGTTTCACCATGTTGGCCAGGCTGGTCTCGAACTCCTGACCTCAGGTGATCTGCCCGCCTCGGCCTCCCAAAGTGCTGGAATTACAGGCGTGAGCCACCGTACCTGGTAGAAGTTTCTTCTCGGAAATTATTGCTCCCATTATTGAGAATCACTAGGCATAATGGCAACTCTGTGACAATAATGTTTGTAAAAGCTTGGTGTGTTACTCTTTAAGGTTTGTTCGCCCTCCATTAATCATCTTCTCCGTGGATGGTTTCCGTGCATCCTACATGAAGAAAGGCAGCAAGGTCATGCCTAACATTGAAAAACTAAGTGAGTCATTTCCATACTCTGTGTCTTCATCTGTAATCCAGGATCTCCACAGTAACCAGTGGGCTGTAGGCTTTGATATCTCTGGGCACATAGTTTTAAATGTGTTTTATTATTTGAAATACAAAGGTGAAGGCAACAAGTGTCTGAGTGTTTGTAAAATGGATTTTCTATAAGCTATTCCTGTTGGTTCTCTTGTTCTGATATTTGCGATTCTTTTTTCCAGGGTCCTGTGGCACACATTCTCCCTATATGAGACCAGTGTACCCAACTAAAACCTTTCCTAACTTATACACTTTGGCCACTGTAAGTATTCTTTCAAATGATATATATTCAAAGGGCTGATTTCATCCTGGAATGACTTTAAAAGGGAGACTTTACTTTTAAAACATGTTCCTTAGTGTTCAAAGAAATCTGTCTGTTTTCCATCTTATCTGGGTTCCTTGTTCACAGCACATGCCTTTTACAACTTTGTGGGTGATTGAACTTCATTCCTACTTTAAAGCTGAAACCTTTTTTCAGGTGCAGTTCTGTTTGAAGACATACATTAAACTTCTCTCAAATACCAAAGGGTCTATTGCTTATTTTCCGAATTTGCAAATAAAAATGTTGACTTCAGGGCTATATTTTAATTTTCAGGTACTTCAAATTCTGCCACTCTTTCTTCTTTAAAACATAATTTATTTATCTTTTTAAAAATTGTTTTGGGGAGGAATAGAATTTAGAAAAAGGAAACGTGTATTTAGAAATAAAAGCTTCTGTGGAGGCACATGTATAAATTTCAAACTGAAGGTTAATTTATCATAATGAAAATTATTGTCATCTTATTAAATTACAGCAGTAAAAAATTATTAAATTTCTTATAATCATATCAAGTTTCTCAGATGGCTTATAATTCATCCCATAGGTATTATTTATGTTTGCTCAAATTGATACACAGTGAAGGTTATATATGTCTTATATAATTTTGGAAATTAAGTATTGCTATAAAACATTCTGTGTTAAGAAAATGTATAGTAGAACTTATATATGTGGATTATCATATTATTATTTTAACAATAAATTTGCTTTTACAAAAAGGGGCTATATCCAGAATCACATGGCATTGTTGGCAATTCAATGTATGATCCTGTATTCGATGCCACTTTTCATCTGCGAGGGCGAGAGAAATTTAATCATAGATGGTGGGGAGGCCAGCCGGTAAGTTTTGCATTTATTGTGTGTGTGTGTCGGTGTATATCCGTGTTTTGAAACATTTCATCCTCCAGTTTGTTAGATGTGGAAAAAAATGCATATAATTTCCTTATACTTGGCAATGTTTCTGTCTTTGAATATTTTTAATATACATATAAACATGAAATATGTGTGTATATGCATCATATATGTATATATGTATCTGGATATAAGTGTATATATCATATATTTATATATGATATATACATATGTACACACATAATATACACATATGTATACATATGTGTATGTGTCTCTGTGTATATATATGTATGTGTGTGAGGCTATGATTGAAAAGTGTAAGATGATGAGTGTCTTCCCCAGGATTATGGTGGTGACAATCATGATGAGGTGAATTTCAGAAACATTTTGAAAAAGAAATAGTCAGATCTCATCGATTTCCCAGATTTAGGAGTATAATGAAAACGAGAAGTGTGGGACTATGCCTTCCCCAGTATTTTAGCCCTGATGCGATAATAACAGAAACAGGGAAACTTGCTGGAAAGAAGGGAACTCACTGAAATACACAGTAAATTCATGAATTATTTAATCAATTTTTTAAAAATCATGAAAGTTAAATATAAAAAGCAGAATCCTACCTCGATGCTGAAATAGCAAATTAATACTTTGAAAAGAAGTCACCTTGTTTACTTCAGATTAAATGACTGGGCAGAAAATAAAAAGGGTTGTAGGTGGCTTTCTACCTAATGTTTTTCCTGTGACCGTGTGTATGATTAGGCAACTTGCTTTGGTCAGACATGAGCAAAACAGCATAAAGCCATAGTTGTTGAATGTGCAGAGCTGGGCTGAAGTGTACAAGCTTCTGGCCAGAAGGATCAGAATCATCTAGGAACATATCTCAGGGCACACATGCAATCAGAAACATGTAGAAGAAGGATGGTAAGTGGTTCTATCTCATGCCAATTCTGACTGGAGACAGTGGCTTCCTGGAGCACTGGTTAGGGAGGAGAACTGGCAGAACTTTGTGCACTCAACCGTGGCATGACTGGTGGGCAGTGTCTGCACATATCCATGTATCCACCATGCCTCAATGATCTTGTGCCTGGAAATGTTTGCTGCAATTTATGGGCAAAATAAGGACTATAAATAGAAATTTTTCTTAAGGTATCTCACTTTAACAAAAGGTTATTTGTGATCAAAATATTTCTATTGCATAACAGGTAAATCAGTATGCAAGGATAAATATGAGCTTTTTATTGTAAAAAAATAAACATTGGAAGACTTGTACATCTGCAGAAAAGTTTCTTTATAGTAGATATTCAGATTCTGCTGTCTTTATTCAGGCTGGACTCCCAGAAGTCCACAGTGGCCTGGGTTGTGATCATAGTGAAATTTGTTGACAGGGTAGATTTTTCAAAGTTTATGATAGGTGAATATTTTATGAGTAAACAAAATGATTGAAATTAGAGCTCCATTAAGCTTTCACTAGTTGGTCTTTTATATTAATTTGATCATGGAAGCAAACTTACCAGAAGACCCTTAAAGGATTAGAGATAAATAGTAATTTTATCAAATTGGGTCACCTTACACCAAGTGTTGACATTAGGTTTCCTCTGGGTTAAGATGACTCAGAAGAAGACGAGGCCACATATTCATTAACTTCTGTAAAAGCAGAGCAGGGGAAATGCTGTTAACCTGCCTCATGAAGTGAAGTCTCTGTTTCAACTCTGTTTACCTGTTTCCTCACTAACTCTCAAAGTTGACGCGTTTGACCAAGTTTAGTACTCTCCTCATGCTGACCAAGATTTGTGGTGAAACTGACTTGTGTTTCTGTCATCTTGGACAAGAGGGCCACCATAAGAATTCCCAGGAGTGGCCGAGTGTGGTGGCTCACATCTGTAATTGCAGCACTTTGGGAGGCCAAGGTGGGTGGATTACAAGGTCAGGAGTTCCAGACCTGCCTGGCCAACATAGTGAAACCCCATCTCTACTAAAAATACGAAGAATTAGCTGGGTGTGGTGGCAGGCGCCTGTAATCCCAGCTATTTGGGAGGCTAAGGCAGGAGAATCGCTTGCACCTGGGAGGTGGAGGTTGCAGTGTGCTGAGATCGTGCCATTGTACTCCAGCCTAGGTGACAGTGCGAGACTGTCTCAAAAAAACAAAAAATTCCCAGGAGCATAGTAACTACAATTTTAAAACACATTTTACTGAAATTTGGCATATTGAAAAAACACATAGACAGAAAGTATTTTTCTATTCTATTATGCAGTAGGGTGTTCTATTACACAGTAGGATGACTAGAGCAAATAACAATGTAGTGTGTTTAAGATAGAAGATTTTGAATGTTGTCACCAAAAAGAAATGACAAGTGTTTAAAGTGATGGATATGGTAATTACCCTAATTTGATCATTATACAATGTACACATGCATTGAAACATCACACTGTATCCCATAAATATGCACAATTATTATATGTCAGTTATATATAAAAAGTAATTAATTAAACTTTAGTCAAAGTATACGAATAAAAGCAACTAACAGTACTATAAGAAAAAAATTAATGAATATTCTGCAAGCATTTCTGTCATCCTTTCAGAGGCTTCTACATTTTAAAGTCACCAGTGAAAAAATATTTATAAAAGTCTTATAAATTGTTATACATTTATAAGAGAAAATATTTATACACATCTTAAACTGGTAGTTAAATTAAGCTCAATTTATTTTTACTGAGGGACTAAACCATGTGCGGCATTTAGCTAATGGCATAGAGGTCAGATGACATGGTGAACAAGAGCTACTTCTTGTCCTAGCATAAAACCTAGTAAATGGGATGAGGCATTTGTACAATGGCCATTTGAAAATTTGAATCTCACCAAGTGTCTTCCAAAAATAATTTAATGTAATCTTTTATAATTTAATTATCTTTTTTTTTAAGGCTTGATAATAGTTAAGCAAAATCTAGTCTGCTTTTAATTTGCTAATCCTCAGCATGCACTACTAGAAGCAGTCATTTGCTGTAGGACCCTACGTTTCTCATACATAGTTTAATGGAGTTCCTTAAATGGGTTGGTTTCTTTGGAAATTCTCTCTGCTATGGTCCTGCAATTTCTAGTAGAGAGAGACTTTCATGGGGTTGTTCCCTGTTCCGTTTAAATCTAGATTCTCAGCTATGGGAGGAATGAATGGGATTTCTAGGGGTTGACTAAATGTGGAGATTAGAGAAACAAGTCTAATACCCCATTATGATCCAAGTCCTCTGAAGTCAGCGTTTCTGGAGTAAGATGTTTCTAAGAGGAGCAGATTATTATTATTTTTAAATTATTATTATTATTTTTAATGAGACAAGGTCTCACTCTGTCTCCTAGGCTGGAGTGCAGTGGCATGATCGTGGCTCACTGCAGTCTCAGCCTCCTGGGCTCAAGCAATCCTCTCACCTCAGCCTCCTGAGTAGCTAGGACTATAGGCGCACACCCGCTCGCCCAGCTAATTTCTGTATCTTTTGTAGAGACAGTGTTTCGACTTGTTGCCCAGGATTGTTTCCAACTTCAGAGCTCAAGCTCTGCCTCAGCCTGTAAAGTTTTGGGATTGTAGGCGTGATCCCAACTACAATTGTTGAGCAGATGCATTCTTATCACTTAAGTTGCTTGATGTAGAATTGCTCTCTGCCAGTATCAGTGATACAGTGAGTTGGTACAGAAACCATTTTAGTGAATGACTGCCATGTAAAATTGCAAGAAATGCGTGTTTAAGACAGAGACAGCAAGGAGAAGAAGAATGACATAGAATAGGGGTGACTTTCCAGGCCAAAAGGGATTGACTAGATGGAAAGTATGAGTCATTGCTAACTTCTTTTTGCCTGTTTTATTATCCTGATAAACAATATTTCTTTTCAGAAGCATTAAACCTATTCTTTATTCTGTTGTTATTTTTCCATATACTACTGTAGACCTGCAGTTTTTTTCTCTTTGTCCTCTATCCTAATGTACCTAGTTAGGGTGAGGTCTTCTCACCTGGCACCTTTGCTTAGAAGCCTCTTATTGAACTTCCAAATTTCAGCTGAAGTGTCTGTCTCCAGGAGCCCTTCCTTTCCCAAGCATTTCTAGCTCTGGCTAAGGGAAAGCTCTCCTTTGGGCTTTTATATCTTTTCCATCATAAATTTGTTCACTTATTTTTATTTTTATTTTTTTGAGGCAGAGTTTTGCTCTGTCGACCAGGGTGGAGGTCAGTGGCGCAGTCTTGGCTCACAGCAACCTCTGCCTCTCAGGTTCAAGTGTTCTCGTATCTCAGCCTCCCAAGTAGCTGAGATTATAGGCACCTGCCTCCATGCCCAGCTTAATTTATATATATATATATATATATATATATATATATATATATATATATATTTAGTAGAGATGGGTTTCACTAGGTTAGCCAGGCTGGTCTCGAACTCTTGATCTCAACTGATCCACCTGCCTTGGCCTCCCAAAGTGCTGGGATTACAGATGTCAGATACCATGCCCGGCCTGACCACCTCCTTTTGAAGTTGGTTATTCACACATCTGCTTCACACTGTGGATCCCATGCAGGTAGGGACTTGGTTGATTTCTGTTCTGAAGACCCAATCCAGAGCCTAGCTCTGTTAGTGTGTTTTGAATGGACCTGTTCTTTGCTTCCTTTGGGGACATGTTTTGCCTGTGCTTCCTCTAGGGTAGGTGGCAGTAAGGACAACACTCTATCTCAGCCTTAACAGCTCCAGGCCACATGCCAACAGCTTCCTCACTCACCTCCTTCTGGCCCTAATCCATGGAAAGCTGTTGCATATAGCCCCAGTCTATTCTGCTGCCTTCCCCAGAGCCTCACATCCTTAACTTGTTCTGATTCTCATCAATTGATCTGCTGAAGCAAGTGCCCACCCATCCCCTGGTCTCCTAGAATTCTGTTTATCCTGGGTCAATGTTTTTGAATGCAAAGGAATGACTTGCCTTCAAAGAACTGCTAGAAAGACTACACTAGTAGTTTATGTTTTTTGAAAAAATGTTTTTGGCTAATATTTTTCTTTTTCAAAACTTCTTCTTTTCACCCAAAACTACATTCTGAATTTGAGAAAGTGTTGAGTTTCATATTTAACCCACATGGTTCCTGTGGGGGAAGCCTTTTTGATTCCTAATAAATAACATATCACAAGATTCAATATCATTCCCATTTGTCCCCTTTTCACAAAGCAGCATCTAGGACACAAATGTTAAAAGCTAGGCCTCCAGATAAAGGAAAGCAATGCAGGGAATTTGGGGATTAAAGGAAGAAAGCTCAAACCTAGGGTTTACTTAATTTTATTTTTTTTAGTTGTTTTCCTTTTTTTTTTTTTTTTTTTTTTTGAGACAGAGTCTCGCTCTGTTGTCTAGGTTGGAATATAATGGTGCAATCTCAGCTCACTGCAACGTCTGCCTCCTGGGTTTAAGCAGTTTTCCTGCTTCAGCCTCCTGAGTAGCTGAGATTACAGGTGCCTGCCACCACATCTGGCTGATTATTGTATTTTTAGTAGAGACGGGGTTTTTGTTGGCCAGGCTGGTCTCGAACTCCTGAACTCAGGTGATTCATCCGCCTCGGCCTTCCAATGTGTTGGGATTACAGGTGTGAGCTACGGCACCTGGCCTGATTTTTCTTTGTTAAATTACCCTCTGAAGAAATTTATATTGCATTCAAATTCAGAGAAATTTTAACACTTATATATTAACAAAGAACTGGCAAGTTTCTCTCTCTCTTTTTTATAAACTTGTAGGTTTGTATGCACTTTTCTTCTTCTGGACCAATATCTTAGTGACTTTTTTTCCCCTTGGGAATTTCTAGACTTAACTTCTGAGCTCTGAAATATAGACATATGACCTGCAAAGGAACGTTTAAAGCAGCTCCTGATATAACTTATAAGAACTTTATGTTCAATCTGGCACCATTTGCTGAACCGTGACCCATCTGCTTCTATACTGCTAGGATTCTTTTGTTTCAGATTTTTGAATGTGCTTTTCATTTTAAGTATTTTATCTTTTTTGTTCAGTTTTTGTACTTTTCTGATCATGCTCTCAATTTTCTTTTTGAAAATGTGGTCAACCTGGCTTTTACCAAGAAACAGGCAGAATTTTTCTGCTTTTTGATTTTTTTTAGAAGAAATACAAATTTTACCTTTAATTTGTCTCCATACTTTATACTGTATCCTTCTAAGACATAATGCTTTTTAAAATTGATTAATTGTTTTTTCTGATTATAAATAAGCTGATTTTCACGGTAAAACTGTTGGAAAGTGCAGAAAAATAGAAAGAACAAATGATCTTAACTTTGCCATCATAATAATTTTAACATACTCCGTCATTTTCATTCTGCATGCTCCTTCCTTTTGAAACTGTGAAGACCTCTTCCAGTGATCTTTTTTCCCTAAGGGTTACTGAGCTAAATTACTCTTAGAACTTCCTGTTGCCCAGATAATGCCAACATCAGCATGTATTCTACAGTATACTTTCTGAAAGTGCAGGGACATTATTTGACAAATTTGTATTAAAAATTTGTTTTCCTTTATGAAGCTCCACATTAATCTTAAATTTCATAGATGCCAAATATTGCCTAGTACAATCTCCTTGGAAATAGCAAGGCAGTATATCGTCTAGGAAGTTGTTTAGATTTTGGATGTGCTAAGATTGTGTATGTACAATTAAAATAAGTATGAAAATAGATCCCTTACTATAAAACTGGCCTCTTTGGGAACTGGCATGGTTTTACAGTGTGTCCAGAACTTCATTTGAGCTGATCTTGCTGGTGGAGGTGCTGAAACAAGAATGAATGAAAGTCCAGGACACATTTTGAACCCTGGTTGGGCTGAGGTTACTGGAGGATACCCAAATTTGTCTTTAGAGTAGAAAGAGCTTTGGGCTAAATGGAGTGAAGGGCTCTCAGAGCAATCTGAGATTCTTATGTCTCCAAACATTGCAGGGAACCAAAAGCCTGGCCAAGAAGGGCTAGTCCCTCAGAGCCATGAAATCCTCCGGCAGCTCAGAACCCACAGACTGAAGAGTGTGCTGTATGTTTTCCTGCCCCATCCCTCATTTGCCAGCTACAGTAGCTGTGAGTTTTGGGCTGAGGATTTCTAGAGGCCCCAAGGGGCCTGGGGCCCTTTTCAAGCTTTCCCAGGGCAGGCATTCCAGATCACTTTGAAACAATGGTTAAGGTCCTCTAAGTTCTTCACCTCGCAGTTACCCATTTCCTTAAAATATAAGTTGTCCCTCTTTAAGGATACTGTTTTCTGTTTTTTATTTTTGTTTTTGTTTTTGTTTCTGAGACAGAGTCTTGCTCTGTTGCCAGGCTGGAGCGCAATGGCGCGATCCTGGCTCACTGCAACCCCCATCTCCCAGGTTCAAGCGATTCTCCCGTCTCGGCCTCCCGAGTAGCTGGGACCACAGGCGTGCGCCACCATGCCCAGCTAATTTTGTTTGTATTTTTAGTAGAGACGGGATTTCACCATGTTGGCCAGAATGGTCTCAATCTCTTGACCTTGTGATTCTCCCGCATTGGCCTCCCAAAGTGCTGGGATTACAGGTGTGAGCTACCGCACCCGGCCAAGGATACTCTCAAAGGCTGGTCACAATGAAACCAGAAAAGGGGCTGGGTACAATTCCCAGATCATTTTTGCTTTGGTCTTAGGCAAACTATAATTTTCTCTCTTATTTGCTTCCAATCTCTTTCCTTAAGTGAGGGAATTTCTTCTCATGGACTTGGGACACTTGCCATCTTAAGCTGTTTTTAATGTTACTAGAATAACTGGATTATTTATTTCCATTATTGCATAATAATAAAGACGGAAATTTATCAAATGTTTGCCAGATGTTAAGACATTGGTTTAAGGACTTTAAATGTATTAACTCATTAAAGCTTAGAATAATCCTATGTGCTAGATAATATCATCTACATTGTAAAGGAAACAGAAACACAAAGATGTTAAGTAACTTGCTAAAGGACTACATGGCTGGTAAGTGACAAAAGCAAGGCTTAAAAATCCAAGCCACTTGGTTGCAGAGCCCAGGTTCTAAACTCCTATGTCTTAAGCCTCCCCAACAGCACACGCTGTAAAGAATATTTCAAAAACCTTAATGAAATGCTTGGTTCATTTAACTTATTCTAGGAACCTTCCTCTAAAATAACATTTACTAAAAGGCTAGGCAAAAGATATAGGAAAAATCTAGATTAAAAATTAGCCTTTTCCCCCCCTTCTCATTCATCTAATTTAAACTAAAACAGGACAAGCTGGGTTCCAAAATTCTGACATCTGGGTACCAAATTGGGGCGCTCCTCCGTGAAGCTTTCAATAGTAAAGGAAACATGTGGTTCACTCTTGGGTCCTTTGATGAGCAAAATTCTGCCGCATAAGTGAAACATTCAAAACAGTGATCAGAAAAGACAGGTACAGAAGAGAGAGGCTTTTGAGATAAAATAAGAATTTTAAAAATATGTCACTAGAATCATAGCAGGAGCTTTTGGGAGCTTTCGCAGAGAATGTATTGAATAGCATTTGTGGAAATCATGATTCTGACTTCCAGATGTGAAAATAAATGGTTGCGAATAATGTGAAATTTATGCTGGGGTGTGAGTAGAGTATAAGATATCTGATCTAATGTGTTTTTAAAACTTTTTATTCTTTGACCAAAACTCAGAACACATTTTAAGCCGCTTATATTTCCTCATTAGCTGTGGATTACAGCCACCAAGCAAGGGGTGAACGCTGGAACATTCTTTTGGTCTGTGTAAGTTACCTTTATTTTGTTAATATTTATAAAATGACAGCTGTGATTCAATTTCTAAAACATCAATTTAATTTTTGTTTTGTTTCAGTTAAATGTGAAAGTATGGAACTTTTGAATATTTACTAATTCAAAATAACCCTCCAGGTATTTTTTCCCTGAGGTCCTCCCTCTCTGCCTCATCCCACCTTCTCTTTCTCCTCCAGCTCTCCTTTGTTCCATCCTCTCTTAACAGAATGTAAGTAAGATGGTCTCTCCTTCTGGTTGTCCTTTAGATTTTTCTATTCCAGTTTGTAGGTTTTTAGTAACTTGCTACTTAGAAAATGTATATTTCTCTTAGACTATTTATGGCTGTGGATTTCATTATCATATTCTATCAATATGTAACAACATACTATATTTATTTTGGTTCAGAACTTAAAAAAATCTAGGTGGTCTCAAGTATCTGGGGAGCCAATGGAGTGGGCTAGAGATTGAAAGTTCCAGACAGGAGACCAAGGGGAAGCCTCTATTTTCACTTCATTTTCCCACTGAACGCCAAGATTTTTCTAATAAGAAAATGGGGCTTCTTCTTATCCCCAAAGAAGTGATGGGAAATAAACAGTTAATGTTCATAAACCTTAAGATGAATCTACCTAATAAAAGTATCAACACGCTAATGATTTTTAAGGTTCCTTAGTAAGAAGAGGAATCTGTTTCTACTTTCACGGGGATTTTGTTCCCGCTGAGATGTTCTTTCCATCTTTTTTTTTTTTTTAAACCACCTAAAGCTGTTTTCGTGTTTGCCTCTATGCCTAACAAAAATCTGACTATTCTATAATAGCAGTGTGCTGAGAACCATCACAGGCTGAAATTAATCCAGAACGGTACTGTCTGTATTCTCTAAAATCAGAAGTAAAAGTAGCTTTTTGTTTTCAGATTTGAAGGGCTAAATTGAAATTGGATTTGATGATTTGAATCTAGCATAGAGCATCCCTTTAAAAGATTTCTGTTTTTTCTTTAAGAGCTTTCTGAGTTGTAAATGGCGTGGTGATTTACCAGTTTTATCCTATGCATGACATTTCTTTAACTCTTGACTGTCATAGATGCTTGTAGAAGTGATTTTTTTCTGCTCTATAACATATTTGCCTGGCAGAATGGAGAGGTGCCAACAACATAATTAATACTGAGTCCCCACCTTTGCCCCCCTGAAACTGCTGCAAAGCCTCATTGAAAAGGCTCAGTGTTCTGGTTTTGAATGGTAATTTTCTCCACCCATTTGAAACCACTTATAAGAAGGTGGCTTTTATATGCTCCAAAGATGTCTGTAGTTTTCATTTGCTTCTCAGACTATTATTTTATCTCCTTATCCTGAAAGTGACTTGGATTCATTTTTTCTTTCCTTTTTTTTTTTTTTTTTGAAGCATTTTATAACTTTAAAAAATAAGATCACACACTTTCAGTTAGTTAAGAGAATATAGAGGTCAAGGAAATCTACACAGTATATATTCCAAAAACTTAAAAAAATTTAGAACCAAATTGAAACCATAGACTTAGACTTTGAAGGCCTTCTTTTTAACATGGTTCTGTACTGCAACCTAGAATTATTCTTGCTTTTTAAATGATAGTATTTCATTCTGAAATAATCTTCAGCTGATGCTCCATTCTTTTGTGCCAATTCATGTTCAAAGACAGTAATTCCCATTATGTATGATTGTTTAGATTGATTCTTATCCCAGCTTTGCTGCTTATTAGATTGGTGACCTTGGACTAGTGATTTAATCTTTCAACAAATCAACATCCTCATCTTTAAATAAAAATTATAGTATCTTCATCACGGGATGTTACAAAGATGCAATGAGCAAACATATTTAAAATACTTATGACCGGGCATGGTAGTTCATGCCTGTAGTCACAGCACTTTGGAAGGGTGAGGCAGGTGGATCACTTGAGCCCAGGAGTTTGAGACCAATCTGGGCAATACGGCAAAACCCTGTCTCTACAAAAAATATGAAAATTAGCCAGGCATGGTAGCACATGCCTATAGTCCCAGCTACTATAGGGTATATTAGGTTTAAGGCATTTATGTAAACATAAATAAAGATACTCCTACCAAAAAGACTATTATGGAGGCTGAGGTGGGAGGATCACCAAGCCCGAGGAGGTTGAGGCTGCAGTGAGCCAAGATGGCGTCACTATACCCCAGCCTGGGCGACAGAGTGAGACCCTGTCTTAAAAATAAAATAAAATAAAACAAAATAGAATGCTTATTAGGGTACTTGGTACATAGAGAACAACTAATAAATGCTATTTGTTTTCTTATTCATATTCTCTCTTTCAACATTGACTAGACAAGGGCTATATATGTCTTAAGGTAATTTGCTTCTCTTACCATTAAATACTTCATCTAGTTTTTCTTTTCCTTTTTATTTTTTACCATGTCTAACATACTTGGTCTCATGACAAATTCTTCACCAATCAGTGATGGTGAAGACAGCAACATGTACCTCATTTCTTTTTCTGCTTGGATATCTACTCTTTCTTGGTCAGATTTATTTGTGCTGTCTGTGCATTATATTTGAATATTGAATATTGAAACACTAATGGCTAAGGGCCATGTCTTTTTGGTCTCTGAGGTTATTTCATAAGGATAACCTAGAACTCCTAGGAAACTAAGAGACAACTTTGTCCAACTCCTCATTTAAGAGATTAGAGGCCAGGTGTGGTGGCTCATGCCTGTAATCCCAGCAGTTTGGGAGGCCGAGGTGGGTGGATCACTTGAGGTCAGGAGTTCAAAACCAGCCTGGCCAACATGGTGCAAACTGTCTCTACTAAAAATACAAAAATTAGCCAGGTGTGCTGGCGGGCACCTTTAGTCCCAGCTACTTGGGAGGCTGAGGCAGGAGAATCACTTGAACCTAGGAGGTGGAGGTTGCAATGAGCTGAGATTGTGCTACTGCGCTTTAGCCTAGTCAACAGAGCGAGACTCCGTCTCAAAAGAAAAAAAGAGAGAGATTCGAACGCTAAGACCTAGAGATGTTAAATGTTGCACCTAAGATCAGAGGTAGGATGGCTACTGAGACCTCCAGAGTCCTCATATTATTCTCTTTATTTTATTCTCCAGAGTCCTCATTTTATTCTCATATACACAATCAGCACTTGTCCACAAAATAAGAATCACTTGCTTATCTTTCCCCCAAAGAAAATGGAGACTCCTCCATAATAGTCTTTTTTTATAGGAGTATCTTTATGTATACACAAATGCCTTAAACCTAATATGCCCTTAACAAATATTTTGTGAATATCGTCTCTGTAGACCTATAAATTTCGTATATAACAATAAAAGCTAACATTTTTCTAAACTCTTTCTATGTGCTCAGCACTATTCTAAATGCTTTACATGTATTCTCTTTTCATCTTTACAATAACTTTATGAGATGGATACTATTATTGTCCTCGTTTTCTAGAAGCATGAAAAGTTTAAATAACTTGCCAAGTCTTATCACCAGCATTTGTTGGAGTCAGGATTTAAACCCAAGCACTCTGACCTCATAGCTGGTGTTTTTGACTCCCTGTCTACCATTTTTCAAGTACCCCATCCAATAAGGGCATTCAAGGGTGAGCATTCTGAGCTTGACACAGACTCTGTTAGTTTGTGTTTTCCCATAGTATTAAAAGTGGGTTCATTAGGGCCCATTTCTGCAGCTTAACACCAATTACATAAAATAAAGCAGCTTTTAGGCAGGTCGTGAAATAAGGTAAACTGAAAAGGCTCCAGCATTCACTTTTTTTTTTAAGTTAGGAAAGAATTCAAAATATGCAATTATTTTGCTCAGATACAAAGGATTTCTAAGGCTGAAGAATTAAATTCCTTAAGTGATTAACCTGGCTTTGCTCTGCCTCTTTCTAATTCAATTATAGGATATAATGAATAGGGTCACATTTATCCAGTAGTGTTGGAATATGTTTAAATTTGGACTCATTTTATGGTACACATGATTTTCTGGTCTGGTGTGATAGCTCCAGAAAAAGAGGATGCCTGGGGAATGACAAGTCCCTGTGAGATAGATGGTGACAGGGGAGGGAGAGAGATAAGGGAGCTCCTGCCTGAGGATTTGTCCTTCTCCTGGCTCTCTCACTGCTCATATCCACTGAGAGTAAAAGTTTAAATGGCTCACCAATGTTCCACAATAATTTTTCCTGACCACAATTAAACGTAAGCTTTAGTGTGAATTCATCATGAACATGCCTCTAACGCCTGGTCTTGGATAGGGGAACAAAAACATATTTTGTGCTCCTTGTTGGGAAACAGTGGGTGAATTTTCCCTCACTAAAGATATCACTCAGCTTGTGAGCACCTTAATGTAACTCAGCCTGGGATGCAGTATTGCCATGTTAGCCATGAACCCCTTAGAGCTCTTACAGCTACTGCCAGACTTAGGGTAATTATATTTCAACAGAGGAAAGAGACTTAAACACAAAAGTCATTGTGGATGAAGATTATACCCTTTTTGTCAGTCTCTTAATTATATGTACCTATTCTTTTTTTTTTTTTTTTTTTTTGAGACAGAGTTTCACTCTTGTTGCCCAGGCTGGAGTGTAATGGCGCAATCTTGGCTCACTGCAACCTCTGCCTCCTGGGTTCAAGTGATTCTCCTGCCTCAGCTTCCCAAGTAACTGGGATTACAGGCGCGTGCCACTACACCTGGCTAATTTTGTATTTTTAGTAGAGACTGGGTTTCGCCATGTTGGTCAGGCTGGTCTTGAACTGCTGACCTCAGGTGATCTGCCAGCATTGGCCTCCCAAAGTGCTGGGATTACAGGCGTGAGCCACCACACCCAGCCTGTTATTGGTAGATTTTTATAGGGCTGGAAGAAAATGGCAAGAAAACCTTTCCTAACCCAGTATTTTATAGAGGAGGAACTTAACGTTTCAGGTTAGATAAGGTTGCTAAAGTCATACAGCTATTTAGATGCAGAATGATGACTAATTATGATCATTAATAAAAAAAATAGGGTTTTAAAGAAATTACTGTGTCTTAGGTACTAGACATGCCCTTTCCTTGTCTTGTTCCATTTCATCCTTATAACCAAGCTGTACAGTGTCCTTTGCTGTTGGCTTTATCTTACCGATGAGTAAACTGAGGCCGAGAGGTCAAGAGAGGTCACACGGCCAGCAAGAGGCAGACTGGGGATGTAAGTACTGATCCCTTTATGGCCCCAGCTAAAGGCTTGACAGAATAAATGGCACTGATTCTGAAGCCAAGGTCCTTTCTGCTTGTAATGGAGTTACTGATTAGCGAGACAGGTTCCTCCTCATTCTGACTGTGAATCAGAGTTTCCAGTGCAGCCTTCTGTGGAAAAGGTTGAGCAACGTCATATGTTGCAAATAGTAGTTTAAATGCTAACTCGAAAGAGGGCCTTTTACTACAGATGAAGTGAAAACAGATGGTGGTAAATAGAGAGCATTTGGCCTGGGTGCAAGAGCACGTACTCATCAGGCTTGAGTTTGTGGAAATGCAACCTAACGACATGCTTTGCTTGTTTTTGCCCTCCAGTGTCATCCCTCACGAGCGGAGAATATTAACCATATTGCAGTGGCTCACCCTGCCAGACAATGAGAGGTATTTGTTTCTCTCTTTCTTCTTTCTTCAGGATATTTCCATCTTAGCTTAGAATTGTGTGAAACGCTAGACTGTGGAATAGAAGCACAGCCAATGTTTGGAATTAAAAGTTTTGTGGTTCTTAGCCTTAAGTGTTACTTCCCTTAGAAGGTTACAATATACTTTGGTTATCGGGACCGTTTAATTACTTGGATTACTGCAGCTATTAATCCTGTCCACTACCCAGCAGAGTTGAAGGGAGTTTCTGGCTTTGATAAATGAACCAGCAGCATCCCAAGGATTGCAGAAGTATCATGAGAGACGCTGCTCTGTAATGGAGTTAGTTGTTCTTTCAGGCTGCAGACTGCATAGCCCATGTGAATTACCGCCAGCCTCTGTTATCTTGAGGGTCCAGGACCCGAGTACACGTAGAAGTTTTCTTTTGTGACTTTTAAGTCCTAAAGGTGGTTCCAGACAGTTACCACAGATGGGGTGGTAGTCATAGAAGCAATAGAAAAAGAAAGTTTTCCATGGTAATATGAATAGTAGTTGAGGGATAATTAAACTCGAGAACATTTTTTAAAATGCGTTTTAAAAAATATGTGATATATTTTGTTACGTGTGGAGATTCTGAACCTTCCAATATTCTTACAGGCCTTCGGTCTATGCCTTCTATTCTGAACAACCTGATTTCTCTGGACACAAATATGGCCCTTTCGGCCCTGAGGTTAGTGGTTTAGCATCTGCCTGAGAAGAGCCTGTGGCCCTGGCCTACCTGACCAACTGACCTTATTTCAGGATTTGTATAAAGTCTGTATGGATGTTTGAATCTACAAGGTTTACAAAGTCAAATAACTACAAGACTAAAAATATTTTTTTTTTAAATCGTAGACCTACCTGTTTTTCTTACAGGGGCTTCATTTCAGATTGCTTTGATATTTAAATATTCATATATCCTAAACTTGATGTTAACAGGAAATGGGGTATATTCTAGCCTTGTGAGTGTCAGGTGGAGGATGAATGATCAAGAAGGGTTGGCCTTTGGGAAAGGAGTGGGAAAAAAATCTTGAGATGAAAGCTGCGATACAAAACATTGTAAATGAATTTCAGCACCCTTAAAATGATTAGGCAGTTTAGAGAGGGTAGATCAGCTAAGCAGTCTCAATAACCTTACCAGATATAATACAATCAACCTGACATAAGTTATAGTAATGTACCCTTTTTAATTTAATACATTTCGGAATAGGTATATATACTGTGAAATTGTCACTACACTCAACATATGAACATATTCATACCCCCTCCCAAAGTGACAAATTATAGAGAGAACTATACCACTAAATGAATCTGCTTAGTAGAGCAAGGTGACTTTTTTATTTTATTTTTTTGGAGACAGAGTCTTGTTCTGTCGCTCAGGCTGGAGTGCAGTGATGAGGTCTTGGATCGCTGCAACTTCCACCTCCCAAGTTCAAGTGATTCTTCTGTCTCAGCCTCCCGAGTAGCTGGGATTACCAGCACACACCACCATGCCTGGCTAAATTTTGTTACTTTAGTAGAGATGGGGTTCTGCCATGTTGAGCAGGCTGGTCTCGAACTCCTGACCTCAGATGCCTCAGATGATCCACCCGCCTTGGCCTCCCAAAGCGCTGGGATTACAGGCATGAGCCACTGAGCCCGGCTGAGGGCGACATATTTTTTATCAAACACTTCAGCCATCATCATGGAAGACAATCTGTAAGGTAGCATCCAGTATAATTTCAAATTCAGAAGGTGGGAAAGGAATGGTTAGAAATGTCCCCACATTTCATTCAGCACAGATATTAAAAAATATGATGGAGTCTGCAAATCTAAACTTTTGGAAATTTGGAAATTTGCAAATTTAAAATTTTTAAATATTTAAGTAGCCTAGTATCCCACAGCACACTGCTGACTATAAATAAGTTCATTGTTTTCAGATGAATTAGAGATACACATAAACATATCTTGGTTTAAGTATTTTTGAAGAAATTGTAGCATGTGACCAAGGAATCATAAGCGTTTCTGAATGCTTTGACACTAATTCAGTGGTGATTTATTTAAGTGCTAGTAACTAATAGCTACGTGAAACCATTCTTAGTTTGTCTTAAATCACTGAAATCATAAGTTAGATGCTCTTTTCCCATCCCTTTGAAGTTTAACCTGTCTTGTATGATTGTGAAACACAAATGATAAAATGAGATAAACATCTGCATACATGATGCCAGTTAAGAACACCAAAGCAGTTTAAGACCAGTCTGACCAGTGTGCTGAAACCCTGTCTCTACTAAAAACACAAAAAAATTTAGCCAGGCATGGTGGTGTGCATGGCTATAATCCCAGCTACTCAGGAGGCTGAGGCAGAAGAATCGCTTGAACCCGGGAGGCGGAGGTTGCAGTGAGCTGAGATTGCGCCATTGCACTCCAGCCTGGGCAAGAAGAGTGAAACTCCATCTCAAAATAAATAAATAAATAAATAAATAAATAAATAAATAAACACTAAAGCAAGAATGGATGTTTTATCTTTAGGATGACTTTCTTTGAAATTAACCTAAAGGGAACAAAAGGAACCACATTTTATCAACATGTTAACAAAACAAAACAAAACACCTAAGCAGTTCCGTGTTCTATACTTAGAAATTTGACCTCTTGGGTAATAACATCCCCTCAAAGAACCTGTGGGGTAGGCAAAACGGATTGTTACAGCCATTCTTTTAAAAGTAGCACTCTGGTACCTTTGCTTGGCTGCTAAGTGGGGAATTTGAAGATAGAACCACAGAGCTTTGGACTCCCAGACCACAGTCCCTTCTATGGAACCATTTAACCCTCCTTCAGTCCAGGAGATAAGCAAAGTGGTCAGTTAATAACTATGTTCAAATTATACAGAACATTTTCTTTATTGCAAAAGTTGGCTTTTAATAGTACAGATGAAGTATAACTCAAACCTTTAAAGTTATGTGGCTTAACGATAAATGTTCTTTATCAATAAACATCTTTGGATTTCTAATATGTATAGTTCAGTTATAATTACATGCATGAAAGTATATGTATATGTGTTTTAATTAAGAAACAAACAAGTTTGTTTGAAAGTACTGAGTAGGGAATCAATGAAGCACGATATAGGATGCTTTAATTTGCTATAATAATTTTTCTATGCTCAGGGTTGCTCATAAATATATAAACAGAGATTTTTCTTATAGTACCTTTGCATTAAGAGTTGAAAATATTCATGTGATGTATTACTACTTCTTGCAACTAGGGTATTCTCATATGTCTACTGGGTAAACTCTTAATTGGATACATTGGAGTTTATCTTCAGTATAGATAGCCTGACAACCTGGTCATTTTCTTCTCATTAGGCAAGGGATATTTTCAGATTTCAATTATTTCTCATCTGGTTCTAGGAATCTTATTTTAACTGAAAGAAAAGCAAAATAGTTTACACTTTTAAAACATGAAACCAAAGCAAGTCAGCAAAACCCCTCTTCTATGGTAGGCTAATTGGTTTATATACCTATGTGTCCTATATGCCTACCTATATGTCATTATTTACATTTATTATACATGAAAAGATTATAACATACTAGTTGAAAGATTATTTAAAAATTAGTAACATACATTTTACATATAAGAAAACAACTTATATTTGAAATTTCATGGAAAGGATTTTAAGTAGCAAAATGCTATATGGTATAGTAAGATGAATTCAGTTGAAATTTATTCTTTATTTGCTAAATATTTGAGTAAACATTTTTTTCAGGATGATTCTCAAAAGCTATTAAATGAGATGACCAAACATTGAGCTAATAGCTTCAAGAAATGTTGTATTGCTCCTGGTTTCAGAGTGTAATGGTGAATGTTCAAAGATATGCTTGCTTTCAATTATTGGCGCAATCTTTTTCTTTTCGACCTTCTATGCTTTCTCTGTGACCCCCTGTTCGGCTGCTCTTCCGGGCCTAGAGGCAGAGCTTTGGCTGGCTAGTTCCTACCTTCAGATGGCAAAGTATCCTGAAAAGCAGAGAAATCTGCACCTCTACCTCCCATCCTCTTAATAACCTCAGGCTAAAATTTCTAAATTCAGGCTAAAGTATGGCTGGTCAGTGAAAACTTAGCTTTCATCTACCTCTAACATTTGAAGAAGGAAATACATGCAATATAATTACTGGATGAAAACCCAGTTTGACTAAACCCTACTCTTCTGCTCTTCTAACCTGCTGCAATCGGAAGGGCTCACCTTTGGAGCCTTTGGAATGTTGAGGTCTCTTGCAAATGGCATATAGTTGATGGGCCGACTTGATTGCTAGCAGAATGTATTCAGTGACCATGAAAGAGAAAATCCTCTTTTCCTTTTGCTGCTTTTCTCATGGAGATTTGCCTAAAACTAGGAGCATTAAAAAACAAACAAACAAAACCAAAGTCTTCGGGGCTGTGTCTTTTGATCGCTCTAGCGGAGAGAGTGGATGAGTCAGAAGCAGAAGTGCCTTTGCCGTGGCTTGCCCTGGAAACGGTGAAATCGCATGGCAGATGTCCCCCTTCTTGGATACACTAACATTGTTCCTCCTCCCGCCCCTTCCTGCATCTGAATGGCTCTCAGGACAGTCGTCCCAAGAGAAGTCAGTGAGGTAAACAGCAAGGCTTGCTGCTTTAATTCACCTTTGCACCATCAGCAAATCAGGGGCC
This sequence comes from Cacajao melanocephalus, assembly GCA_963573385.1. Taxonomy (NCBI): domain Eukaryota; kingdom Metazoa; phylum Chordata; class Mammalia; order Primates; family Pitheciidae; genus Cacajao; species Cacajao melanocephalus. The sequence goes on along the minus strand of CAUYLG010013055.1, from coordinate 47,355 downwards.
TGTTTTTCCTCCAGCATTTGGAAATCCCAAAAGGTTATCTTCAATTTATGTGTCAACTTTACTGCCTTCTGGATTTTCAAAACAAAACCCATAGCATGTAACTCCCCTTAAAAGCAGGTTTCTGATAGCAAGAGCATGAGTAGACTCTTTCTTGATCTGTATATACCAAGATAAAAAAGACATGACTTTTTGATGACCTTCAAGAATTTATCTAATTTTAAATGAGATTTTGGCTTGGAGTTTCTCTGTACTGAAAACCTCAATTGTCAATGAGTTCTTTCTCCTGCTGAAAGTTCTGATTTGTGGGAGTATATTGATGATTAAGGAGGATTACTTATTATTTATGTTTCATTCCATCCTTGATCCTTGCCAATGAAGGTGACAGTTGCTTTGACATACTTGCTGGCGTGAACAGATAGATACCTGTCAGATTCTGAATGGAATCACTCACATGAACCTCATTGTCACCTTGAAATGTCCAAGTGGCTAGTATTTGGCCTGGTTTTAAGTTAGTTCTTTATAAGTGGAGAGCTTTTCATAACCAAAGACTGGTCTCTCCCTAATGCAGGAGTTAGGGAATACAGAGCTTCTCTAATGTCACCTTCCTGTATATCCAAAAATATCAGCAAAAAGAAACCCATGTGACTAGATTTTCTTAAATTGGATTCTTGTTCTCAGCAAAGAAGCTGTGACAACAGCATCAACATCAATTTCAGAGGCTTCTCTCCATAGAGTTCCTCGAATCATCCATCCCTTATTCCAATTTTTTCTCACTTAAGGAGCCTTAGTTATTCTAACTGAGACTCTGCTGATCCCAGATGGGAAAGTGTAAGCTTTACATCTGACCCAGAGGGACAGACGACTTCTGAGTCCAGACATCTCTATCCGCCAGTACAGGAGAGTAGTTATGGCTCACCCTTTACTCCGGCTAAGAGACCTAAGAGGAAAGTTGTCCCTAAGAGGAGACAGGAAAGACCAGTTGCTCCTCCAAAGAAAAGAAGAAGAAAAATACATAGGATGGATCATTATGCTGCGGAAACTCGTCAGGACAAAGTAAGTTTATCTACTGTTCCAAAGCTTTGTGGCGGGCAGGTCTGAGTTGAAGGTTGCCTTCAGTGCCTTGGTTGGAAACTTGGCTGAGTAAGTTTTACAAAAACTCTGGTGCGTTGACCTTGGCTTTGAGTCCAGAAGAATGTGGTGCTTCAGAGGTTAACACTGATGTGAAGACTACCTGAATTCTCAACATAACAGGAAAAAAAGAAGTATTTTCCTTTTTTAAGAGTTTGTTGCCCCAAAACTAGTATTAACATTTAGGCTGGAGTGACTGTTAAGATTGGTTTTGTTTGCACTTATTCACAGGATCAGTCACATGTTCTGTGGCCCTGGTTCTTGAGAACAACCCCGCAAGGTGAAAGGGAATATTCTCAAAGACAATGTGGATTAGAACTCAATAGGAAGTTGGCTTAGATTAGGAGTCTGTGCCTTCAGTGATCAGAAAAGGTGTAGGTTGTAGAGAAGGAAAGAGCTGAGACAGAAGGAAAGAGAAAATAATGGACGGATAGAGTTGTTTGCCATTTCCACAAGAAATATCTACTCTTCTCAGTATGTTCAGAAGAGCCTATCAGTTGCTACTTTTCCTAAAACCTTTGAATACTTCTGAAGCAGTATCTTATCTGTTATCATCTGAACTGATCCCTGAGAAGTAGGCTCTGGATTTTATCTGGGTCATCCTGCTGAGTAAAGGAAAATAAATCATTGCCAAAGATTAAAACCTGTTGTGCATTTGGTATTTCTTTATCGAGACAGAGATCCTTCAGGAGAGCATGGTTTTCTCAGAAGCAAATACCACTTTGTTTCACACCTGTTAATCCCTTCAGATTATATGGCATATCTCTTTCTGAAACTCTATCGTGACTTCCTCCTTGGGATAGGATTTGAGATACTGACTCCCATCATGAAAAAAAAGTTTACACCTGATTTCCCTGGCAAAATGATAGGAGGAAAGGTCTTGATTCATCTGAGAAGATGCTAGTGGAAGATAATATTATGTGTCTGAGTTAAAGTGGTACTCACATCCCTTTTGTGCTTATCTTAATCATCTTGGGTGTATGCATGTGATTGTTAGCTAAGCTATAAAATTCATCTAAATATGCTTCCTCTATCTTTGTATTCTTTGATGAGATGTTTCTTAAAAATCTTTCCATTGCACAGTTAAAGATGAAATGGGGATGGAAAGGCTTTTGTATGTGAAAATGTTCATGCTGTCAGAAACTTCCATTTGAAGTAAGAAAATGAGAGATGGATACTGTTTTTTAGGCTTTGGAAATGGTCTTCAGAAAAGAATTGAGTTTTCATATTTTGTTAAAGAAGAAACATTCTAGAACAAGCTCGGGTTCACTTCTGTTTAAGTTAGGACTCTTATAGATTCTTATTTCACTCAAAATCAGCTTTAAAAGAACTAAAGTGAGAAGCAACAACTTGTTTCTTAGAATAGGTTCTTCTATTAATAATCCATTGCTTTCAGAATCCAACAGTGAAATTACTTAGAACAAGATGGATCTCATTGTATTAATGATATTCTAATTTATTATCCAGTGGAAGGTTATGATTTTAACCTCAGAACAGCTTTTGATTCACTTAATGTCTATCTTATTACCGTGGTTCAAAATCTAATGTGATTTTACTTAGGGAACTGTCTGTTGGACTTTCTGTTCACTCTCAAAACTCTTGGATTTCTAGGATGCTGTCACATTTTAGAAAATCCATTTTATCTCTTTAAGAATTTTCATTAACAATATTTTTGACATTTTTATATCAAAGAATCTTTAAAGGGATTGGATGAGGAGAGGTTTTAGTTCTCTCAAAGGAAAGCAAATATAATGTTCTTAGATCAGATTTCCATTAAGAATGGCAGGCCAATCTCCCCAGACAAAGCTCTGCCTCTGGGCCGGAAGTTTTCTTTCCAAAATGTTCTAGGGGTAGAAGATCTATAAGAGACTGAAAGGGAAAGAAAGAAAACCCTGTGGGGACTAACTTGCTTCTTTTTCCCAGATGACAAATCCTCTGAGGGAAATTGACAAAACTGTAGGACAATTAATGGATGGACTGAAACAACTAAAACTGCATCGGTGTGTCAATGTCATCTTTGTCGGAGACCATGGTAAAGCTTTGTTTTTTCTTTGCTAATAGGATAGATGGATAATGTTTCTGATCATATTGAGGAAAAGAATCCTTGCCCTTAGAAGCCAAGATTCTATTCTTACCCTCCTTTCCCTTTTCTTTAAGATGGGGAAAGAAATCAGGCCATGATTCAGAAGTATGAGATGACCTGAGAGATCCCTGGGTTCATTTTGATCAAAAGCTGAGACTTCCTATATATTTTTTTATTCTTTACAGGAAAGGCCTTTCTACAAAAATCTGTCTCTTATTAAAGCGATACAGACAGTTTCCTTGTGATATTAATAGTTGCTTCTGTGAATGTGACATATCAGGTGTTAATCCCCTATCCCTGCCAGCCACATCCCCAAAAGGAGCCCACAGAGTTTATATAGTTAAAAAATACATCTAAATATGAAAAAGGAGCAGAGATATAGGATTCTTGTCAAAGAAGTGGCGTGTAATCAAATGGTTTCCCTGGATCCACTGAAGGAAGTCAAAGCCCAAATGAGAAGGCCCTGTTGTAAAGAGAAGCAGAAGCATTATAGGAAGTTGTTTTTCTGAATCACTTTATGAAGTAGAAAACTTTATGACCACTTCTTTAAGATCAAGAGCATCATAAACATTAAGTGACTATAGCGCTGGGCAGGAGGAAGGGGCTCAGAGACATGCAGACTGAGTTCTGGGGAGTGTCTCCTGTATTCCAGAAATATTAGATTGAAATAGTAGCCTTGGAATTTGGGGCTTCTCCCTTCTAGTGGTGTTTGGAGGATGAAAATTGGCTTTTGGCGGTTCTGTTAAGAATGGCAGGAATATTTCCCTAGCTCTGGTCCTGAAGGTGTTTCTAGAATGTCCTATAAGATCTATGAGAAATTAGGGGAAAAAAAGCTAAAGGGATTAATTTTTTTCTCTGAGTGGGCTAAATGTAACCCTTAGCAAAGTCATGCCCCATGTGTTTGACTTGGTGGAGAGCTACAAACAGGTCAGAGAAGTTGGAGCATTTGTCAAAACTGATTCAATTTAAGTTGCCCAGAGGTGTTCAAGAGCATTTGCTCACATACTGGAGCCAGACATCTAAGTAGAAGGGTCCCAACGAGTCATGTGCTGAGGCATTGTAAAGGTCATGGATAGGTTAAAACCTTGGCTTGTCAGTGTGCAGGCTTCCAAGATGAATAGATTCATTTGGTTTGGGACAACTATAGCACCTCTGTTTTTTACTTTCTTTTTTGTTTTTGAGACGGAGTTTCACTCTCATTGTCCAGACTGGAGTGCGATGGCATGATCTCGGCTCACTGCAACCTTCGCCACCTGGGTTCAAGTTATTCTCCTGTTTCAGCCTCCTAAGTATCTGGGATTACAGGCACCCACAACCAGGCCTGGATAATTTTTGTATTTTTAATAGAGGCAGCGTTTCACCATGTTGGCCAGGCTGGTCTTGAACTCTTGACCTCAGGTGATCCACCCGCCTTGGCCTCCCAAAGTGTACAGCACCTCTTTCTTCAAAGGTGGTATGGTCTAGTGTTTTAGGGCATAGTCTTTGGAGTTGGAAGGAATTTTATGGGAGTTCAAAGTGCACAGTGTCACTTAACAGCTATATGACACTATACACCTTTTGTGGCCTCTCCGGGTCTCAGTTTCCTCATCTCTCAGGCGAGAACATTAACACCCCTTCACAAAGTTGGTCTGCAGAGTAAAGGCTGATGACACTTGAAGAGCACTTAGCATGGTGCCTGATGGACTTGAAAGCAAGGGAGGTTGTTCACAGTTGGGGTGGCATAAGGGACTTCCTAGAAATATAACAAATGGGAGATTCTTTCATCCCTTTATTAATATGTATTTGGGGACTTACCCTTTCTGGGCTAACATGGTGCTAAAACATACTAGCTGTTCATTGCTTTATTTTTCTTCCTAAGGGTTTAACTGTTAAAGTACAAGATATATAATCCTTATGCTATGTGTTTTTTCTTGCTTTTCATTCCAATTTGTATTGAAGAAGGGAAGGTTTTGGATCTGGGATCCCAGGAGGTGATCATCTGAATTTTACCAGATCTGGGCCACTCTGGGTTGTATTTCCTTATTTTAAAACCTTACGACATCCTTTACAGGATGTGAATATATGACTATTCTTCAACAGGATTATTTTCCCTATTAGAAAATATTTATATATTGAATTGTACTGAGCAATATGTTAAAACTTCTCCATCATTCCAGGTCATCTCATACATTTCAACAAAGTCTCTAGCAGCCTCCATAGTCTATGTTGCAAAGATTTGAGTTTACAACAATGTTTTAAATAAAAGCATTTTGATAAAAAAATTTTTCTTGATGGGGACAGGCAACAAATCTTGGGGTGGAGGAGAAATATTTGTTGTTTAAAAAAACTCCCTACCTAGAACTTTCTCGTGCTTTAGTTGCTAGCTTGCAGTTCTGACTAATTACATTGTTTACAACTTGTTTTCAATGTTATTTTGTTTTTCAGTTTGGGTGGTCATTGGAATTGACATTTTTCCTTCTCATTTCTTGTTGCCAGTATTGTTTTGTCAGTAACATCCAAGGCCACCAGTGGAGACAGTGAGGACTAGTGATTATATACTCAAGACAGGAGATATATTAGAGAATTGAAAAATGACATTTTGTAAAAGAGACACAGAACTGTACATTCTATTTATACTACTCCTAGCTGGGAAGAGTTTGAAGCAATCTAGGGTTTGTTTTGTTTTGTTTTGTTTTTTTAAAGGATAGATCTTTTTCATAAAGACTGTCTAAATAATTGTGTTTTTGTTGTTGTTGTTTTTTAAATCATGGTGACTTCTTTTGTCTTGCTGTTCTGGCTGAATGACTTAAAGTGTAATTGAGGTAATGCATTTTCAGCCTTCCAGTGCTTGCAAGATGATATGGCTAAGTAAAAGTCTACAGAAAAGATTAGACAGAGAAGCATTAAAACATTTAAAGTCAAATACAAAACTCTCAAAAGTCAGAGCTCTTCCCATCAAGTTATTAAAAACTAAGTAAAGAGATGCCTGGATGTTATATTTAGTGTCTGTGTTAAGATTTTCATTTTAATATTGCTTGAAAATACTCTTTTTCTCCCTCCCCATAGGAATGGAAGATGTCACATGTGACAGAACTGAGTTCTTGAGTAATTACCTAACTAATGTGGATGATATTACTTTAGTGCCTGGAACTCTAGGAAGAATTCGATCCAAATTTAGCAATAATGCTAAATGTAAGTTGATTCTTAAAATATTAAGCAGTAAGAGTGGTAATACAATGGAATAGGTGAGGGCTCGTTTTCTAAAGCTGAAATACTCGGGTAAAAATTCTAGCTCTGCTACTGCTTAGCTGAATGACCTTGAATAAGTCATTTAAACTCTAAGCCTCAGTTTTTTCATTTGAAAAATGGGGATGATAAATGCTAGCAGCGATCTGTAGAAATTAATCTTTGCATATTGCTTAGGATGGTTCCTGGCACACAGCAGCATTATATAAATATTAATATAATAATATAAATATATAGCAATACCTAAATATTTCTTATTCTCATCATGCAGAAATTGTACTTAGTTTGAAGTGTGTTAATGACCACAAACTTCTGTTTACAAGAGTGGTCCTTTATAGCTGAAACTAGAGGGTCTATGTAAGTGTTGAGAGAACCTCATTTGGACTGTGAGGGTTCCTAGGAGCCTTGTAGAACAGAGCTCATTCTGTTTGTGAAAGTGATTGGTAGAAGCTAGCAGGAAAAAAAATATTAAGCCCTTGGGAAGTGGCAGCTGTTCTGAAAGATTAGAAATAAAAATAAAAATGAATCATCTTGTCATTTATGTTTTACATATTTAGGTTATGATCTACCACTGATACGAACTTAATTTGTGGACTAAGATTTTTAGGTGCTGTCTACCTAGCTTTTGAGAAGTCCATAGTTTTCCTGGGGTTTTGCTGTACTTTGAAAAAAAAATTATTTAGAGTTTTTAGCCTTGGGAATAAGAAACCATTGACACCAACCTTACAGCTTTGGAAAATTAAACTTTTCCCTAATTATGTTCCTGAGTCAACACAAATGGAACTGTTCCAAGGTCAGCTCCAGGCAATGTTGTGAAATAAACAAAACGTGGGTGTTTCTGCCCTCTCTCCTCCGTAACCTTTCCTGTCCCTGTGTCCTCCCTTCCCTGCCCTCGCATAGATTGGACGCAGTCATTATGGAACCCATCGATTTCAGTATTTGCAGTTCAGGGCTATGCAAAAAAGATTTTCTCTATTTTTAATGATATTTCTGACATTAGTACATATAATGGGGAGGTTGGTTTAGTGGGGGGGAAAAAAACTTTCCGGTGGCCCGTGAAATCGTAACCATCAATGACGAGAAGTTTCGTACTTTACAAAAACACTTTCCAATGTGATTTCATTTTGTGGGAGACAGTAGCATGGGGTGGTGACAGGCACAGATGTCTGGGTTCATATCTCAGCTCTGCTAGGTACTCACCACATGAGTGCCCTGTACCTCTGCTTCCTCATCTGCACTCTAAGGGTTGTTCAGAAGATTAAATAAGAGATTGTGTTTACATAATGTAGATCAGGGCTTAGCACATAATCAAAGCTATATAAAGGTTGGATATGATGATGATGTCTTATGACTATTTCAGATACACATACAGACACACATGGGCACACACTCACAATCTTATTTAATCCTTTTAATAGCATTGTGTGATAAGTATCATTATCCCTTTTATAGACTGTAGAAATCAAGGCTCAGAGAGGGGTGAAGGAGCTAGTTTTGAGGATGATGGTTAGTAAGTTGCAGTTCTGAGATTTAAACCCAGATTAGCTGAACCACTGCCCTTGCTTCACACAAAATGAGGACTGTTAGCCTGAAAAGACTGAGTACTTCGGAATTGAAGGATTAATGTCCCCAGCATGAACTCAGGCATTGAATATTTTCTAGTAATTCTCTGGAACTTAACTGAGTGCGTGCTATTTACTTCTCTTTATTTTCAAAGACCATGAACTTACTCTGTTTCATCCCTTTGAGGAATATGATGTATGAGGCCTGGCTTGCTCAATCAGATTGCTTGGGTGCCGGAATGCCAACTCCTCTTCCTTCTGAAAACCTATTGGCTTAGTGAAGATTTGAACAGCATTTACCTCCCAGGGTTATTGTGACTGACCAGAGAGAAGGTGCCTGCAAAGCTCTTATAGAGAGACAGGCACACAGTATGGAATCTATTTAGGTTATTATTATTACATTATTACTTATTTGCTTTTTAGTAAGAGATGCAATTAAGGTCAATGGAATCCACATTTTAGCTTTAGATTGCTAGTTTTAGAACTAAGATTCTGAAAATAGTCTTTGGAGTCTGTATAGTTATACCCCCAGGCAAGTTTATTCATGCATTTTTAGCAAATATGAACAAACATTCATTAAAAAATGTGTATTGAGTGTCTACTCTGCACAGGCCCAGGGATGCAGCAGCATGTGATACAGATAAGGCTTGCTCCACTGGCATTTATATGCCAGGGAGGGCTGCCTCATGATAGCTGCTATCTCTTCTGAACACAGCTTTCCTTTTCTGCTGATTCTGTAATAACATACTGAAGCAAACTTCCTGAAAACAAAGCAAAATCCAAGCAACCTACAATCTCCTCTTTCTCCCCACATTCCGCCCAAAAGGGGAGCATCAGATAATACAATCCTGTCCACAGTTTATTCACAGCCATCATTTACATAGTTTTGCTTTTAGCTAGTTCAGAGTATTGACTAAAATCTTTTACTTGCTGCTATTGAAAATAAAGGAGGTGCACGCATGTGTGTGTCTATGGCTGGAGAGGTGCAGCTACCTATATAATTACACCTAGAATATAACTAGGGAAACAAAACTCCCTTTAACAAAAATAACTCAATGGATTAGAAGTTTCATCTTAAAGTGGGTGAAGACTTCTTTCAAAGATCTGCAGATAAATAAGAAGTTACAGTAAAAGTCCCAAGTGCCCAGTTTAGTTCCTGAGGTCAAACTTCAAATAAACTATGTCTCAAGAGGAACCATTAGGGAGAACTTAAAACAAGAAGCAATTTACCTGGCAGTATCCTGGTGCTATGGAAGGAGGAATTCCCTCCAGAAGAGCAGAACTGGACCTAGGAGGGAAGTTTACTATGGGATTTGTTCCACTTGTTTAACTGCATATCAATGACTGAAATGTTAAATACCCACACACGATTATGAATCTTTCAAACAAAACACTAAAGTGATAGTCTTCTGTGGGATGGAAGAAGAAATAATTGAGTATCTTGCTTCAAAAATGATTTATCTTGGTAATGATTGTGATTTCTTTTGAAATCTTTCTCCTCTCTTTGAACAGATGACCCCAAAGCCATTATTGCCAATCTCACGGTAAGTGTTGCAGGTTATCCCTTCTCTGCCCTCCGTAGGCCTCTGCCCCTGGAGCAGCCTCCCTCCTGTGTGTGCCTCCCCCCGGGGCGGGAGGAACATTTTCCTCACTGCTCTGCCATCCTGTATATTTGTTTCCTTAAGAGCTTTCAAAACTTCTGGCCTGTGGTCAGCTGCAGGCTCCCTAATGGTCTTGGCAATGATACAAAGGGAGAATATTTGATCCTTCCATTAGAACTGAAAAGTATTCATTCATGATTAAACAAATCTTTACTTTCTCTGAACCAGAGCTGCCCACCCATTCTGCTCTATTGTTCTGGATGCTAGTTAGAGACCTCAATAGCACAAGAGCATCTAATCAGATAAGCCTGAACCCAGGCACTCCTCCTTGGCCCACTGACACCCCATCCCAAACCGCTTGACTTGAAGGAGTTGGAAAAGGCCTTGGAGTGTGAATTGCTCTTAGCGATGGTCTCACCCATCTCCAAAGTTATTTAATCTCCTTTGCATCTATTTGTTTTCAGTGTGCATTATTAGATGGAAATAAATTTCATTTATTCACTAACCTTTTGTTAGGCTTAAAATCTCCTTCAGCTTTCTAGAGAGAGGATTTGTAAGAAGTTTTTTAAAAGACATTCCATCTAAAGTCTTTTACCATTTCTATTTCAGTGTAAAAAACCAGATCAGCACTTTAAGCCTTACTTGAAACAGCACCTTCCCAAACGTTTGCATTATGCCAACAACAGGAGAATTGAGGATATCCATTTATTGGTGGATCGCAGATGGCATGTGGCAAGGTAACTGGCTTATGGGCTGTTTCTGTTTCTCATTTCCACAACCACCTCTTTGGCAACTGGAAATATTTTATCAGACCTAGTCATTGCTAAAAGAAATATCGGTTGGAAATCTCACTGTTTCCAAAGATTTTGTGGGCTGCATAAACAATCAGTGCTGAGACAATATATCTCTATGTTCTGGGTCTCGGCATCGTGGTGTCTCTTTGTAGTCTGTCAGTGCATCTGTGTGTGTGTGTTTGTGTGTGTGTATATGTGTCTCTTTCATTTTTGAATTTACATTCAAACCTCTATTCTTACTACTTAAGTCAAAGGCATAAATGAGACCTTGCCCTAGCACATTGGGCTGATTTGATCTTAGTTAATGAGACTTTGCTTGCAGCAATATTTATAGCGGACTTTATTTATTTATTATTATTATTTTTGAGATGGAGTTTTGCTCTTGTTGCCCAGGCTGGAGTGGAATGGCACAATCTTGGCTTACTGCAACCTCCGCCTTCCAGGTTCAAGCGATTCCGTTGCCTCAGCCTTCCAAGTAGCTGGGATTACAAGCATGTACCACCAATCCTAGCTAACTTTTTCTATTTTTAGTAGAGACGGGGTTTCTACATGTTGGTCATGCTGGTCTTGAACTCCTGACCTCAGATGATCTGCCCGCCTTGGCCTCCCAAAGTGTTGAGATTACAGGTGTGAGCCACCGCACCTGGCTATAGTGGACTTTAGAAAATGTTGTTAATGTTAAAACTCTGTTATTGTGGGCATTTTTTACATTGCTTTAAATATTCCCGATGTTTGCCTTCTATTGAACTACAAAAGACTCTCCGATGTCGAAGAGAAGGTTCCTTGCTTTTGAATGTGGTCTAGGATATGTCTGGAGGGTCTAACCACTTCCAAAGAGTTAATTATTAAGGATTTATCCATTTTCACACAGACCCGGAAGTGGCTGTTTCCCACTCACTCTTGCCCCAACTTTCTACTTGAGAAAAGTGCTGTGAATTTATCTATCTCAATAATTGAACAACTACCAAATGCACTCTAGCTAGGTATGAGTTTGCGAGAGAGAGAGAAGATAATGAGAAAATGTTGGTCTTCCAGAAACTTGAATCAGTATGGAACATTTAGAGAGAGACATATGACAAATGTATAAATATCGTACTGTAATTTTCTGGGCTGTACTTAGAGGTAAATTATGAAGAAAGATGTTTGAAGAACAGGAATTATTGGAATCTTTAAAAATGTACAAGAAAAAAAACCAACCCCATCAAAAAGTGGGTAAAGGATATGAACAGATACTTCTCAGAAGAAGATATTTATGCAGTCAACAAACATATGAAAAAAGCTCAACATCACTGGTCATTAAAGAAATGCAAATCAAAACCACATTGAGATGCCATCTCACACCAGTTAGAATGGTGATCAGTGAAAAATTAGGAGAAAACAGATGCTAGAGAGGATGTGGAGAAATGGGAATGCTTTTACACTGTTGGTGGGAGTGTAAATTAGCTCAACCGTTGTGGAAGACTGTGGTGATTCCTCAAGGATCTAAAAATAGAAATACCATTTGACCCAACAATTCCATTACTGGATATACCCAAAGGATTATAAATTCTAATTATAAAGACACATACACACATATATTTATTGTGGCACTGTTCACAATAGCAAAGACTTAAACCAACCCAAATGCCCATCAGTGATAGACTAGATAAAGAAAACATGAAAAATATACACCGTGGAATACTATGCAGCCACAAAAAAGGATGAGTTCATGTCCTTTGCAGGGACATGGATAAAGCTGGAAACTATCATTCTCAGCAAACTGACATAGAACAGAAAACCAAACACTGCATGTTCTCACTCATAAGTGGGTGTTGAACAACAACAACATATGGACACAGGGAGGGGAACAGCACACACTGGGGCCTGTCAGTGGGTTGTGGGGGCTAGGGGAGGGATAGCAGGGGGTAGGGGGCTGGGGGAGGGATAGCATTAGGAAAAATACCTAATGTAGATGGAGTGATGGATGCAGCAAACCACCATGGCACATGCATACCTATGTAAAAAACCTGCACATGCACCCCAGAACTTAAAGTATAATAATAATAAAAAAATGTTGTGGGGAATCCTTATGGAGAATTTACAGAGATGTGACTGAAATTAATTGGGTGAGTATGTTCCCCAAAGGACCTTCTATGTATGGGGCAGCTTGGAAAGGGTTGCACTGGTGCAAGTAGTAGGTACATATGGCAAAAACATGGGAGCTGAGTAGAAGTTAAGGGAAAGATGATGTCGGTTGGGCAAATTAGTGTAGCCCAAAACCAGGCATGTTGGTTAACAATGCATCTTTTAAATTTAACTCTTCTTGCATTGTTGAGGTATTGTATGTTGGGATAATATGTCTTATTATCCCAAGCCCTTATTATTTCAAAGGTGGAGACCCATGTGTTAGATTTTTTGTTTTCCCAAAGCACTTTCAGTGCTATGTACCCATAGGTACTTAGGAAATATCTGTATTAAATAAACATGAAAGTTATTTTGGAAAAGGGTCACATGATACTTTTGCAAAAGGTGTCTTCTGTCACAAAAGGAAAGATCAGATGGTCTTGATGTCTAGAGAGCAGTATTTCTGTTTTTTTATTTCTAAATAGAGATATGGTCTAGGTGAGGCCATGCTTTGTTAGATATGTCACGATTACTGTTAAGTTGGCTGCTCAGTTGTACTGTATTGTTGTATTGTATATTGACAGATTTGCATGCAAACATTTTTTTAGAATACAGATCTCTATTCATTGCTTAAACATATTTATTTTATTTTAAATTTTAAATTATTATGGGTATATAATAGGTGAGACATCACATATTTTTAAAGTGCCTACCATGTCTTGACACTGAGCCTAGGAAGGGGTACACAGAAGTGAGCCAGACAAACATGGTCCTAGAGTCTCAAGGCTAGTGGAGCACCTAGATAGGTAGACTGTGACTTTTGACAAGTGCCCTGCTTGGTGTAAGCACGAGGTTCAAGGAGGGCATCATGACTTCTGTTCACAGGTCCCCATTTATCCTCCAATGACTGTCAAAGAAAAGTTACCTGGAGAAATGAATACCACAGGAATGATCATCGCAAGAATGATGCCATTAAAATAGAGACAAATAGACTTTCAAAAGCCCCTTTTTAGAGATTCTTCATCATCACAAGAATGGTGCCATTAAAACAGAGACAAGTAGACTTTCAAAAGCCTCTTCTTAGAGATTCTTTGTACCCTGAAGTTACCTTTTTATCAGAGTAATTTCATGAGAAATCCTAACTGATCATGACATTGTTTTAATTTAGGAAACCTTTGGATGTTTATAAGAAACCATCAGGAAAATGTTTTTTCCAGGGAGATCATGGATTTGATAACAAGGTCAACAGCATGCAGGTATGATGGCAGAACTGTGAATTGAAATTGTGTTTTAGTGATTCTTTGAAAGGTTAGGTAACGGTGGTGTGACATAAATAGAGGAAGGGTTCCTACCTAACAATGCTTAACTGTTTTTGTTTTTCTTTTCTTTCGGAAGACTGTTTTTGTAGGTTATGGCCCATCATTTAAGTACAAGACTAAAGTACCTCCATTTGAAAACATTGAACTTTACAATGTCATGTGTGGTAAGTCACTCATTTAATCAAAACCATTGAAACAATCTTTAGTTAGTATATGACCTTTCTCAATGTCAGAGAAAGAAATGAGGTGTCTATTTTCTGCGACCACCTTCTCTTCTCCACAAAAACTTGTAATTTGCCCATTGGTTCAAAGACAGAATATTATCCTCTTCTAAGGCTTCTTTGTCTTCCTTCAACAGTTGACTAATGGGGCGTTTTCACGGCGTTGCTGTTGGCAGCCTCTGGCTGGTCTAACATAGCATTACAGTTTGACGCCACTGGTCAGAGACCTGATGAAGCAAGAGTTCTGCACAGAGCCCTCTCCCACTTCCATCTCTCGCACTGCAGCCCGGTTAAAATGTTGCCAGCTTGCATCCTGGCCAGCTATTTATGTGCTCTTAATTATTTTTCTTCCTTGAGCTTCTAGTTGCTGAATGAGGACAACTTTTCCTATTTAGTAAGGGAGTGCCAGTCTGGTGGTTAGAGGGGGAGTCTACAAGTCGGGTCTCCTGGGTTCTTTTCCCATCTTGTCTGCTAACTCTCCCCTGTCCTGCTTCTGAGCTCAAGCAAATTACTGAATAAACACTTGGCAACCATTCACTTGCTATGAAATCAGCCCGTTCATTGCTCAGTGCCACTTCAGGGGATGGGGCCAAAGCCTCCTCATGTCCCCACACTTCTGTGGAGTCATTAGAGGGCAGACTTCTAGTTACTTAATATGATTATAAGTCTCATTTCAAAACATGGAGTTAAACAGTCCCAGAGATGTGCAGAAAAACAGTGATACTGACACTGATAGTCCTTGGGTTGTAACTACCACAGATACAGGCAATAGATAAGCCTAGTTCCTTCACTCTTTCTTTCTGGGATTCTCTCTATTAAATGGTTAAGCAATGAACATGGCTATTTCAGAAAGCTATGGCAAGATACAGTCAGTCCAGAATGGTTCGGGAGGTAATGAGGAGGTGCCTGCCATCTAAATTTGGTTTTGTCCAATTCTGATTTCTGTTCAGAGTTTTCAGACACATAGAAGGTGAAGGGTTTTAAATCTTACCATGTCTCATCAAAAAATATAAGAAGCACCTGCCTCCTTTTCTTACTTTTCATTAGATCTTCTGGGATTGAAGCCGGCTCCTAATAATGGGACCCATGGAAGTTTGAATCATCTTCTGCGTACTAATACCTTCAGGCCAACCATGCCAGAGGAAATGACCAGACCCAGTTATCCAGGGATTATGTATCTTCAGTCTGATTTTGACCTGGGCTGCACTTGTGATGATAACGTAGAGCCAAAGGTAGAAATAATCTTTGTGTTTATTGCAGAGGAGTTTGTTGGGTGGCTAACAGTGCTGGCCAGTAGAACTTTCTGTGACAATGGACGTGGTCTATAGTTACGCTGTTCAAAATGAGAGCAAAATGTGTGACTGAGGAACTGAAATTTTTATTTCATTACTTTATAATTAAAGAGCCCTATGTGGCTTGCAACTACCATATTGAATGGCACAGGTAAAGACCATGAAAGACAAAAAGTAGAATTCATGTTGCTATTCTGTGGAGTCCCAGTTCTCAATCAAAATCTTTTTCTGTTTTTTTCAACTGTGGATCACATGTCTATTAGTCATGGTCCCAACAGGAAACAGGTGGCCCATATAGAAGAGGCTTTGAAAGAAGGTTTAGACCAGGCGTGGTGGCTCATACCTATAATCCCAGCACTTTGGGGGGCCAAGGCATGTGGATCACTTGAGGTTAGGAGTTCCAGACCAGCTTGGCCAACATGGCAAAACCTTGTCTTTACTAAAATACAAAAAAATTAGCTGGGCCATGGTGGCACACACCTCTAATCCCAGCTATTCAGGGGGCTGAGGCAGGAGAATCACTTGAACCCGGGAGGTGGAGGTTGCAGTGAGCCTGGATCATGTCACCGTACTCTGGCCTGGGTGACAGAGCAAGACTCCATCTCAAAAAAAAAAAAAAAAAGAGAGAGAGAGACTCTAAAGGAATTGTTTCAGTCATGTTTAATGAGTAATTTACAAAGGCTGAGCAGGGTGGATGGAAGTCAATGATAAGTGGTGAAGTGCCTGGGGGTTTGCATGGTACCCTCCAAGGCTTGAAGGGTAAAGGGAGGGAGTACGTTTCCAGAACGTGGAGAGAGAGCTGAAGAGGAAGGAACTATTGTATTTGGCCAATTAGTGCAGCTTGTGCATTGCAACCCAGCAGGGAGCTGCCCTCATCTACCTCCCCTGTACTTCCTTTCAAATGTTTCCCATTGGTCGAGCCCAATAGGGAGCCACAGGGCAGGTTTGCTCTTTGATGCCATCCCTAGAGGTCATCCTCCCAGGACACAGAGCATAGTGTGGGAGGGTGCAACAGGGATGCGGTGGTGGTGCAAACAGAGACTACCCCCACATGCTATGTTTGGATGGTTTTTCTTATTCTTTTTTTGAGATGGAGTCTTGCTGTGTTGCCCAGGCTGGAATGCAGTGGTGCAATCTCGGTTCACTGCAACCTCTGCCTCCTGAGTTCAAGTGATTCTCCTGCCTCAGCCTCCCAAGTGGCTGGAATTACAGGCACGTGCCACCATACCTGGCTAATTTTTGTAGTTTTAGTAGAGACGGGGTTTCACCATGTTGGCCAGGCTGGTCTAGAACTCCTGACCTCAGGTGATTCTCCCACCTTGGCCTCCCAAAGTGCTGGGATTACAGGCATGAGTCACCATGCCCGGCCTTATATATTTATTAAATAATGTATGAAGTAATCTTTTGTATAGTTTCCTAAAATAACCCATACTATAGTTTTGCATGTTATAAAATTTTTAATAAATACTATTATACTATATGTATCCCACAATTATTTTGTTTATCATTATGTTTTTTTGAGACTTAGGTATAAGTCTCAAAAAAATGAAGTTTTAGCTTACTTATTTGTACTGCTAATACAGTGATTAATAGTTAATTGTATAAATATACCAGAAGGATTTTTTTTCATTTTCCTACTTGAGAACACTTAGTAATTTGCAAATGTTACCTCTTACAACAATGTTGCCACAGACATTACTGGAAATGTCTTCTGGTACACATATGCTAGGACATATAGTGAAGGGTAGACTTGCTGACCCATGATGTTTCAGAATTGCTTCAGAGTCATTACTTTTTAGCTTTGGTGAAAAGTGATTTCATAATTTGGGAATCACTTTAGTGTGCCTAGAGATTAATCTGAAACATTTAGGCACTGTCCTAATTAACTTGCATATATATGCCCAAATAGTCATCAGTACTAACATGGGAAATTGGTACCGTGATTATCCACAGTTTTAAGGAAAGGAAACAGAGATTGAAGAAGGTGCTTATGAATGTAGAACTGCTGGAAGTGGAGCCTAGAATGTCAGTTTCAGAGAAAATGGCAATTCCTCAAATGAGTGTATGATATGAATGGAGTTTAGTGTTCTCCTTTGAATTTAACATGGCGCTAAGTAGACAGAAGGGCACAGGAAAGAAACAATATTTCTGATTTGCTTTCTTTTTTCCTTTACTGGTTTTCACGCATGAAGAACAAGTTGGATGAACTCAACAAACGGCTTCATACAAAAGGGTCTACAGAAGGTAAGGGGTTAATGGAAAACAATCAGATAAGGTTTTTCTAGTTTTCAAAAATCGAAGAGGCATCTTATGTACATGATAGTGTAAGCATGATATTTTTTAAAATTAAAATTGGTGTTGCAAAGTGACTTTTATACCTATCTGGCAAAGGGTGTTGGTTTATTCCATGCTCACGAGATGCCAGCTGTGTAACAGAAAAATTCCAGTAGCTTCCCCTACCCCCCAATAGCTTTTAAGCCCTCTGAAAAATACGCAATCTGTTTTGGATCTGGTGGGTTATAAGTTAAGGCACTATGGGGCACTCCTATAAAGGGAATGGTAGTCACAATGATGAATAACAGCCACTGGTGCCTATATTGAAGCTATCTACTTCGGAAGTCTCAGTGTATATATTCTGATAAGGAGAAATACACAGAAGGGATCAAATCAGAACTCCCCCCTCACATTAAGGATCATCTCAAGACCTAACTCTTATTTTATATGCAATGATAACAAGCACATATTAGTGAACTTTTGCAAGCTTGTGATATGACCAAAGGAAAAAAAAATCTCAGTGATTTGTACTAAGATGCCTTTCTTGCTCCCATTTTAGTATGCTGGCTGTAGGCCAAGGACAGCTTTGCCCCATGTGTATGCTTTATTCTGGAATCCAGGCTGAAGGAGTAGCCTCTATCAGAGACATACTGTGCTCTTGGCAGAGAGAAAAGAGTGGTAGAACTGTGCACTGGGTCTCAATGCTTCTGCCTTTTTTTTTTTTTTTGAAACAGAGTCTCACTCTGTCACCCAGGATGGAGTGCAATGGCATGATCTCCGCTCACTGCAATCTCTGCCTTCTGGGTTCAAGTAATTCTCCTGCCTCAGCCTCCCGAGTAGCTGGGACTACAGGCATGTGCCACCATGCCTGGCTAATTTTTTGTATTTTTAGTAAAGACAGGGTTTCACCATGTTAGCCAGGATGGTCTCAATCTCCTGACCTCGTGATCTGCCCACCTCGGCCTCCCAAAGTGCTGGGATTACAGGTGTGAGCCACCATGCCCAGCCTGCTTCTGCTTTTATAGAGCGTATGTCACTCCATTCATAGTTTGCTAGCCAAAGCTGAGCACATGATACCAATGGTGTAGGGAGGTCTATTTTTTCCACAGGGATTCTATCCTGCAAGTCGTATGGCAATGGGTGGAGGCAGTAAATAATTAGGAATAATAACACAATCTACCATGCAAGCTCTTTTTTTCTGATTTTGAAGTTTCACAAAATTGAAGGAAAACAAAAGAGGAAGGAAAGCCTCCTATACATGTTACTCAAGTAGATGGGATAGCATGTTGAAACAGCCAGGAAATGACTAAAAGTGTATTTAAAACACAGATAGAATTCAAGCATAGCAGCCACAGTCATGCAACAAAGATGAACGTGGTCAAATTCTCCTGAGAGCATCATTTGAATTATTAGCTTACATATGGTTCTGTTTGTCCTATGTGCTCTTTCCAATCTGTTAAGTAGAGTTGAGGAAACCAGTAGAACATTTGATTTACTTGACTTATTTTTCCTCTTTTAAAGATCTTCATCTGCCTCCTTCTTCCTTTTCTGTATCTCCACCATCCCACTTCTCCCTTTGATCACAGACCACACAGACTCTGGCATAGAACTGAATGAACCTGACTTTGAAGATAGGCCGTTGTTATGGTGGAAGGCACACAAATCCTTCAGAAACCCTGCAAGTGATTTGCAATGTTCGACACCTAAAATCTAGCGGACAACAGTGTCATTATAATGAGAACAATTAGAACATTGCCAGAGTCAAAAGATGGGGAGTCTCATGATTCAAGTTTTTTCAGATATTTAGTCGCCAAGGCAGAGAAATACTACCCAGATGCTTCTCTTCTAAAAGTCACAAATGAAATGAATTATGGTACCTTCTATTAGACTCCCATGTTTTCGCTGATTCAAAGTCTGACTGTGCATGGTACTAAAGCATTTCTGTCTGAGAAAAACATTCCTGCATTTAATTTGTTTTGTCATATGAGGACATATGACAAAACCAGTCCCACAATTCAGTATAAACAATAAGCATATCAAGGCTTTTAAAGTAGTTTGTAAACCTAAACTTCTATACAGATGTAAAGTTGTCTCTTTTTATTATTAGTTTTTTAAAACACAGATGTAAATGGTTGATATTTTTCAGAATACGTTATGTGCTATACACATGTCACTTGTAACATTCATATGTGGCTGTTTCAGTGTGATATGCTGTAAAATCAGTCATACATCTATACAAAATACATGAGTAAAAGCTGAACGTACCAATTCAGTATAAACACTAACAGGGCGCCGTGGCTCACACCTGTAATCCCAGCACTTTGGGAGGCTGAGGTGGTGGATCACCTGAGGTCAGGAGTTCAAGACCAGCCTGGCCAACATGGTGAAACCCTGTCTGTACTAAAAAAAATATGAAAATTAGCTGGGCAGTAGTGGTGCATGCCTGTAATCCCAGCTACTTGGGAGGCCGGGGCAGGAGAATCACTTGAACCCAGGGGGCAGAGGTTGCAGTGAGCTGAGGTCGCACCACTGCACTCCAGCCTGGGTAACAGAGCAAGACTCTGTCTCTAAATAAATAAATAAATAAATAACCTCAAACTTCAGAGCATAAAAATAAGAGACATCTTAGTGAATCACTGACTCTCAGGGCTACGAGAAGCTATAGTTCGTAAGGTCACATCTTCATTGCTCTGCTCAGAGTAGAACATGAGTATCTTATTTATGTCACTGAATGTCTTTTTATACCACTGAAGCTTAAAGTTGATGTATTTTTGTGGAAACGAACCCTCATGGATTCATTCGGCAAGCATTTGTTGAGTACCGACACTGGGCTGACACTGGTTACTCTGAGGCAACTGTCCCACTGATAGTTTCTAATTCATGGCTTTAAAGTAGTGGCATAAAATGTTAGAGAGGAATGTAGAATAGCATGAGCTGTTCTAAGACTGCTCATGGCCTAGTGGCACCAGCCTTTAATGATACAAGAGAGTCCTCAAAAGTAATTGTCTTATTATGTGCAATGCATTTCCTTGCTTAGACGTTGGCATATGTCTAAACCTCAATACTCTTTCTCCTGTCGCTCTCTCTCTGTCTCTTTGTCTCTTGGGCTTTGTCTCCTTTTGGGCTGCATTTCGGTCATTTCTTCAGTGGCAAAGCGATGTTTCCTTGGTCTGAGTTCTTTCAGGCCTTATAATGTTTCCTGTGCCATAAATTTGGCCTCCCATTTGAAATATTCAATGTCTCCCGACTAGAGGAGAACCTTGTGAATGTAAACCACCATGTGTGTGAGCACACCTGTGTTATGCTCAGGGGAATTACTTCCCCTTTCTAGGTACCTTTGAATGTGTATCAAGGCTTTTAAAGTAGTTTGTAAACCTAAACTTCTATACAGATGTAAAGTTGTACTCTTTTTATTTTTAGTTTTTTAAAACACAGATATAAGTAGTTGATATTTTTCAGAATACGTTATGTGCTATACACACATCACTTGTAACATTGATATGTGGCTGTTTCAGTGTAATATCCTGTAAAATCACTCATACATCCATACAAAATACATGAGTAAAAGCTGAATGTACCAGTAGTGAAACCACCGCAGGGATATCTGTGATAAACAAGAGGTATATTAAGTTGATCTTGGGCGATATTTTGCTGTAAATATTTAAACTGTTATGGAATAAAATCCTTTACTAAAATAAAGAGGAAGAAAAATGTAATCCTCAAAAATGACGATCTTAACTATTTACTAAACTTTAATATTTCTAGATATGTGGTAGACTCCAGATCTTAATTGCATGCCTGGTGTTATTTCTGGATCTCCTATACCTAATGTCTTGGCAGACTTTCCATGCAATGAAAACTCATTTCCTTGTGGCATTGAGTCGATGGATGAATGAATGAATGAAAAGAAAATTTTAAAAAATCTCTCATAGTAAGCAATTCTGGCACTATAGTTAAGTATAATTTTCACTGCAAGAATAATTGCACCACTTATTTTCACCTTATTCTTTTCTCTGGATTGCTATAAAAATGTTTCACATTTTCTTAGGTTAGCACCCACCATCATCTTTGTAAAAAAGGAATTAGAAATAATTTTAACACCTATGTGTGGTTGGCTGCTTATCATACCCAGTAGGAAGTTAGTTTGGATAGAAAAGTGACTTAAACATGGCCCAGCGCAGTGGCTCATGCCTGTAATTCCAGCACTTTGGGAGGCCGAGGCGGGTGGATCACCTGAGGTCGAGAGTTTGAAACCAGCCTGACCAACATGGTGAAACCCCATCTCTACTAAAAATACAAAAATTAGCTGGGCTTTGTGGCATCCACCTGTAATTTCAGCTACTAGGGAGACTGAGACAGGAGAATCACTTGAACCTGGGAGGTGGAGGTTGCAGTGAGCCAAGATTGTACCATTGCACTACAGCTTGGGCAAGAAGAGCAAAACTCTGTCTCAAAAAAAAAAAAAAAAAAAAAGAAAAAGTACTTAAACACTAGTAATTCATGTTAACTTTAAAGCAGAGTCTTGAATATGCCTACAGAGGGAACATCATCTTTAGCTCTTGTCAATTCTGGAATGTTTCTCATTTGTGTTATTTCTTTGGAGATATTAGTTGTTATAGAGAAAGAAGGAGATACACTCACTCCTGCTTCTGAATGTTTGTGTCTATGTGTGTATCTATGTGTTTTGGGGAATACTTGGAAGAAGTCAATACATAGTAATTGTTTATAGTAGAATTCAAGATGAATTTGATGGTCGATTGAAGTTTAACAACTTTTACCTAGTAATATTCTTTGCCAGTATTGAGGTAGAGCACATACCCTTTCCTAAACAGTACAGCTGTGACTGCTACAACTACAACTACTGTGGGTCAGGACTAAACAAGGCACTTTACATATTTTGCCTGAAAACAGTGCAACATTCCAGGGAGATGTAAAGCTTTGAGAGTTACAGAGTACCAGAACCAGAAAGAGCTGAGATTGGATTTGAACTCAGTTTTATGTGACACTGAAGCCCATGTGCTTTCATCTGAAAATGCTTCTTATTCTAAGAGTGGGAACACAAGGAATATGTCAAAAGGAAATTTTGTTTTTCATGTACATTTTGTGACCTGAGTAGAGAGACTTTTTGCTCAATGACAAAAAAAGTTTGTGTATCAATGTTTGGAAGTTGTTTCTGAAATATTAGATTCTTTGATATAAACTACTGTCCTCATTAGCTTCTCAGTAGGCATTATTCAGGCAGGGCTCATGCCCGGGAGTAGTTGGGTCTTCATTCCCATTTGCCCTCCATAAGATAACCCAGCAGCCAACACCCAACTGGAGACCACCCAAAAGGCCAAGGAGAAGAATAATAACCAGGGGGATGGAAGCCTAGGATTCTAGTGCTGCTAGGCAGCTAAATTATTATGTACAAATCATAAACCTCCAGTTGCTTCATCAGTAAGTTGGAGATGATACTACTGATCTGCCCAGTGTACCTTTCAGGGTAACATTAGATAGGTCATATGTAGAAAGCCAAGATTTAACATATATATATGCTATATATATATATATATGTATATATATATATATATGTTATATATATATGTATATATATATATGTTTTATATATATATATATATATTTGAAATTAACTTGTCAACAAGTGTTTGCCAAGTAGATAATATATGATTGGCATCGTTGGAGATGGAGGATACAGTGCTGAGTAAAACAGATGAAGTTCCTGTCCTTGTAAAGTTATTGTTCTGTTGTAGGATTTATCCAGTTGATAAATTATAGTATAACGTTTTCAGGGTTGGGTAAGAAAGGACAGGGCACTAAAGAGAGGCTTTGAATCAAATCTCAGAGGTGGTTGAAATGGCAGCAAATGATAATAAGCACTTGTAAGGCGAAGAGGAGAAAGTCTGCAGGAAAAGGAAAGATCTTGGGTAGAGATTTTGTGGTAAGATTTGAGAGCATATTATTGTGGGAGTGAATGTTTAAAAAAAAAACAAAAAAGGGGAGAGATTTTCATGTGGCTCTCAAGTCAGCCTGCTCATCTGTGGGAATATGAATCAGGAAGCTGAGGAGGGAAAAGGAACACAAACGCCAGTCTCTGCAACCCGAATTTGGAAGACAAAAAGAATGAGTGCTGGCGAAGTCCACACCACTTTAAAAGATTGGCCTCACAGTATTTTGCCAAATGTGGTATCTGGAGGAGAACCTTGGCGTGTACCAAAACTGCTGGAGACACTATTGTAAACAGAGAACTGGGGTGTGGAATGAAGGCTCTGTCTGGAATTCCGTGACAGGAATTCCCAGGCTGGGAAGACCAGGTTATACTAGATCCACTTTGCGAAATCCTGGAAACATTGCAAAAGCAGAGGCTTGCAGGCTAGTCTCCAAGGTTGCTGGTCTCGAGATAAAGATCTCAATGTGTGCAGAGAACAAGATTCAACTACATTTTGTGGCTTGAGTAGCCAGAGTTTTTGCTCAACAAAAACGCATGGGTGGCTCTCCCAAGATGCCATAAAGACTAGCAGAGTCAAGCTATGACTCTGAACCTGTGATTCTTTGATACTTTGATAAACTGAAAAAATAAAATCTAAATTTTTATTCTGGACCTTAAAATGTATGTTTCTTACTGAAGAGATTATTTCCTCTCTTTCTTAGATGAAACTATTAAGCTCCAGGAAGACCCAAGTAGATTTTTTGGGTCATTGGGGACCTTGGTTAGATTTTTAGGAGGCTGTAGAAAAGGGCAGTCAGATAGGGATATTTTTGTGTTACAGCTGTGTGCCAAAACCTGCAGTTATGACAATAACTTGGAAGCTATGGAACCCAAATTTCTGAAGCAAGTTGAGTCTATATATGCAGAGCAGTAGAGTGAGTAGAGATGGAAAGCTTTATTGAGGAAACTTTTCAGGAGAAAATGAATTTTTTTTTTTTCTTTTTTGAGATGGAGTCTTGCTCTGTCACTCAGGCTGGAGTGCAGTGGCAAGATCTTGGCTTACTGCAACCTCTGTCTCCCGGGTTCAAGTGATTCTCCTGTCTCTGACACCCAAGTAGCTGGGATTACAGGCATGTGCTACCATGCCTGGCTAATTTTTATATTTTTAGTAGAGACAGGATTTCACCATGTTGGCCAGTTGGTCTCGAACTCCTGACCTGAGGCGATCTGCCCGCCTTGGCCTCCCAAAGTGGTATGATTACAGGCATGACCCACTGTGCTCTGAGGAGAAAATGAATCTTACGATATCTCTGCCCCTCTCAGACCTCTCACCCTTTCCTCTTCATGTCTCCTCCATGAGGGCTGAATATTCGTCATGCACTTTTGAGAGTGAGAAGGGACACTATTAACAATTATACCAGGGCAACAGGCATAAAATGGGACATGGGGCCAAGGTTTAACTTCATATGTTCCGTAAAGGACTTTACCGACGCCACCTCCACCCTATTTCCAGCATTTGTCATCCTCTGCATTTCCATTACACTCTGTAGCTATCTTTGATACGGGCAGACCATATGGCATCTGTTGTTTGTGCCATGTTTGTCTCTCCCATTGACTCGTGAGCTCATTGAAAGTAAGAGCTCTATCTTAATATCTTTGTCCAGTACCCCCATTCTACAGCCCAAGGTCTGGCACAACCAGGGTGCTCAGTGTTTGATGATGAAGATAATGGATAAATTTGGAAGGAGGTAGGCGACAGATGTGGGGAAGACTGGAGACGTTATTTCTGGCACAGAGAATGGAAATAACATATATGATAGTGTAATGTTGCTAACAACGATTGTGAACAGTGTTGCAAATACATTAGCCTTTCTGGAATACAGTGATACACTGAATTCTTAGAAATGAGGAGGATTTAGAGGAAAAACCAGAGTTAGTGGAGACTATAGATTGTCCGAGACCCTTGTTTGCTGGTTGCTCTAGGGAGAGGTATTGTATATGCGAACATGGCTGCTATTTTATGTCCCCCTAATGGAATCGATTAGATGCCAAGCTTGAATTTGAGTTTAGAGGACTGTGTGTGGTAACCATGAAAACTTGAATGATAAAAAGAGAATAGCTTCTCAAAGAATGTTGATACTTCTGCTTCCAGCTGAAACCAGGAAATTCAGAGACAGCAAAAATGAAAACAAGGAAAACATTAACGGAAATGTTGAACCTAGAAAAGGTTTGGTTTGAGTTTTGAAGGAAAGTCTGGGTTGTTTAACTGCTCCCCACTACTACTGTTATGATTTGCTGACATTTTGTTTATTATATTTCATTTATTTGATATTGTCAGATTATGTTCTAATCCTTAGGGGCGGGTTCCCAAATTTGGCAGCTTAACCAAGGCTTCTACATTTACTGCAGTGCTGGAGCAGCCAAACTACCCAGAACAGGCTTGTGTTGTAATAGTGTGGGCTGCTTTGTCTCAAATCAGCAGTTTAGAATGGTAAGACTTTAATTAAAGCAACATGTATACCTAATTTAATAAGTGTTTTTCAGAACTGGTTTTTTCTAGTAGAAAAAAATAGTATAAGAATTTTTGTTTATTTGTTTATTTATCTTGCAAGGAATTGTGAATTGCCTAAACCTCTAAATATTTTGGTCTGTAGGGCCCCAAATTTCCAATAATCTATGGAAGTTTTGACTTTAGCCTATCCAAAGCGGGCAGATTAAGCTTCAGATATTTATTGCAGAGTGTGGAATAAAGATTTGCATACTGAACTCCTATCTCTTCTTCCTCAAAGAGTGACATTTCAGACCTTTTTTTTCCTAAGAAGAGAGCTTTCCTTTGGAGGTCTGAATCTGCACTGGGGGTCTTAATTGAGTTCTTTGGTAACTGATGAACTTCCCTCTTCTGTATTTAGAAGACCATCTTGAATGCCCACTTTTTTTTTTTTATCTATACATGTTCCTTTAAGTTCTTACCTAAAGAGTTTTCCTCCGTATGACAAAGCTGCTTACTTTAAATGCCCATTACTACTCACTTTTTGTGCTGAAGGAATGCATATTTGAGTTGCAGTTTGCATATAATGATCAAAGTGTGCCTTCTTCTTAATTAAATCATTGGTGAACCTGATAAGCCTCTTCAGCGACCAAAATAATTAATTCTACAAAAATCCAATCCTATTGGCTTTCCATTCAGCTGAATCATTTCAAAATTATATTATATAATGTTTCATTTATATACAAATTATAAATTCTTTACAACTAAAAAAAAGCATTACATAAAAATAGCATTTACATTATGGTTTTGATAACTGTAAGACTTGACCCCTGCTTTGGTGATGAGATCAACCTGACCCCTGCTTAGGTGATCAGGTCAACCACAAAAGTGTTAGGAAGACTAATGTGATTTAAATTAAGGAGAAAGTGCAATATTATTAACAAGTTAGCTAGCATACTTTAGGTAACTTGATTTTTCCAATATTTCTTTAATGTTTGATGTAAAATTTAATAAGCATCTAACAGTATTTTTCTTTCTTTC
The DNA here is from genome assembly GCA_963573385.1 of Cacajao melanocephalus. Lineage (NCBI taxonomy): Eukaryota > Metazoa > Chordata > Mammalia > Primates > Pitheciidae > Cacajao > Cacajao melanocephalus. Next base: position 20,295 of record CAUYLG010013055.1, on the reverse strand, counting down.
TTAGAGAGACACCTCCTCTATGGGCGACCTGCAGTGCTGTTTCGGACAAGATACGATATTTTATATCACACTGACTTTGAAAGTGGTTATAGTGAAATATTCCTAATGCCACTCTGGACATCATATACTGTTTCCAAACAGGTCATGGAGAAAACTGGATTTTATATTCTTTATTTTATTACAATCCTCATGTTGATACAATGATTCCTTGCTTCACAGAATTTTGTCTTAGAAAATATTTTATTTTCTCTTAATGAAAGAAATCCTATGTTGGATTTATTGTAAGATATTTTGAATAAGCCTTTATTCAATGTTCTGGTAATTCCATGGGAGTATGTTAAATATTGAAGGAAGATCGCTAATTCTTTTATTTTCTTTCACTCCGCTTAAGTCATTGCCCAATAGTTACGGAAACTGCCAAGGTTTGTTTATTTATTTTAATAGACCTTATTTTTTAAGAGCAAGTTTTATTTCCCAGCAAGATTGAGTGGAAAGTGCAGAGTTCCCACATACGCACCCCTCCACCCGCAACCTCCCCCACTATCAGCATCTGGTTTTTTATTTTCTTTTTGAGACCGAGTCTTGTTCTGTCTCCCAGGCTGGAGTGCAGTGGCATGATCTCAGCTCTCTGTAACCTCCGCTTCCTGGGTTGAAGCGATTCTCTTGTCTCAGCCTCCCAAGTAGCTGGAATTACAGGCATGTGCCACCATACCTGGCCAATTTTTGTATTTTTAGTAGAGACGGTGTTTTGCCATGTTGGTCAGGCTGATCTTGAACTCCTGACTTCAGGTGATCTACCTGTCTCGGCCTCCCAAATGCTGAGATTACAGGCATGAGCCCTACGCCTGGCCCTGGTTTTTTAATAAAAGTTTTATGTTGAGGTTTCAGTTTTGATGAAGATGAGGTAGATAGGTATATATATCAGGAATTAGAAAATGTTATTTGGCAGTTGAAGCATGTTTTAAATTTTTTAATACAAAGGAAGAGAACAGTTCTACTGCCCCAAATACAGTTTATTGCTAATTTGTAGTGTGTGCACATATTATGTTCTTGTATACTCTATATACATATACACACACATACATACATACAGATAAATAGTCAATTTAGAGGTGGTATGTCTATATTATTTCTAAGTGTGTTATTTTATAAATTATCTTCCATGAGATCCTATTTATTATTTCAACAGTGAGATTTCTACTTTATGTTCTGCTTTCTATATTGCTTTACTTAAGACTTTGATAAAGATAGCTCTGTTGATTAAAAAAAAAGTTTGAAAATTCGTGGCTTACTGTACTTAAAACTAAGGGCTTTTAAAAAGAAGTCAGACTGTCAAAGATAAAAAAAAAAAAAGGAGTCAGACTATCAGAATACAAGCTATAGGAGAAGCCAGAGGGGGTTTGATTTCAGCTGTTCGTAACAGAGCCACGGCATTGCTGAGTGCCTCTGACTCTCATGCAGGCTGAGGTCTCTGCTATTCCTGAGCATCTGACCAGTTGTGTCCGGCCTGATGTCCGTGTTTCTCCAAGTTTCAGTCAGAACTGTTTGGCCTACAAAAATGATAAGCAGATGTCCTATGGATTCCTCTTTCCTCCTTGTAAGTTACAGAGTATGAATATCGGATGCCTCCAGAGGGATGTTATGCTGTGCATTCTTGGTATTTAGAATTTCAGTAGCTTGGGTTTTCTGCAAGAGAGGGTACTCAAAAGATTATAGAAATGAACTTTTATGGGATCCTTCCAAAATCAGCTAAAAAGTGACTAGCTTTCAAAAAAATCCAGTCATCCAGGGGAATTCTAATGTGCAAGGGAATCTTCTGTGTCCCCTCTTACATCATTAAATGACAATCTGAAAAGGAAACAGTGAATCATTAAGACACTAGTCCTTTATGTAAACTATGGAGGGGATCTCTTAAGATTACCTGAGGTCAGGTGTGAGCCACCACTGTAATCCCAAAGTAATCCCAGCACTTTGGGAGGCCAAGGTGGGAGGGTTACTTGAGTCCAGGAGTTCAAGATGAGCCTGGACAACATAGCAAGACCTTGTCTCTATAGAAAAATTTAAAAAGTAGCTGATCATGGTGGCACACGTTACACTCCCTGATAGTCCGGAGGCTGAGGTGGGAGGATCCCTTGAATCTGGGAGATTGAGGCTACAGTGAGCAGTGATTAGGCCACTGTGCTTCAGCCTGGGTGACAGAGCAAGATTTCATCTCAAAAAAAAAAAAAAAAAATCTGAAGCCCTTAAACCATCTCTCATTATCTTGATGACTTTTTTTTTAAGTCTAAATGGCACTGATGAAATCAAAGAATTTTTTTATATAATGTTGGTAGGCTTGGGAAGTAGATAGTAAGAAAAAACATTGTAAATGGCTTTTGGGAGAGAGCTATTGAGTGAAGAAGAGATTGAGTGGGCGGGGAGTAAGGAGATGTTGTATAAAGCAGTTAGGAGTAGGAATAGATTCGTTTACTTCATGTTGTTTGGACCATTTAAGAAAATTCCTTTTTTTTTTTTTAAACTGATGGAGATTTTGGTAAGCAATATATGCTATTTGTTTTCCTAATGTTTAGATCTGAGCTCTTCACCAGAGGCTAAATATGATGCATTCCTTGTAACTAATATGGTTCCAATGTATCCTGCTTTCAAACGTAAGTCAACTATTTACCTGATACACTGTTATGCATGAAAATAAACATTTCTAAATTTACCCCGTACCTTTTCTACCTCTATGTTAATTTTAATAAGAATACTTTTCATGTGTTTAGCGTTTATAATTTTTGAGGATCTTTCATGTCAACTTCTGACTGTTGATCCAAAATTTGAATCTGTGAGGGAGGTTGGCTGGTAGTTTATCTCTTGTTTATAATTAAAAAATTGATATAACAAAAAGTGACCGCAGGTCATACATGGTAGAAACTGAACTAACCCAAGTTTGTGTTTTTCTTCTAATCTGGTTGTTATTTTTATTTCAATGCTCATTGTTCTCATTGTTAAAAAGGGTCTTCACTCTATTTTGAAGTCCACTTGCTATTGAACAGCGTCTATATTTATTTGTTCAGCATTACAGTAAAAGCCAGTAGCAGTAAAAACCTCTTCCTCTTGGGGCGATGACATATTCTGAATGTTGACCCTGAGACCCAGTAAGAGCAAAAAGTGTCTTCTGAATCATCAGAGTATTTATTTCAGATGGTTTTAGTGCTATACCAATTATTATTTTGGTTTCTTTGAACATTTGTAATTTCTTTGTACCTGACATATATATTTGTGGATACTAGTGAAGTAAAGAATTATATAGGCACAATGAGCTTGGGCCGAAAAGACCAAGTCCCTGGAGTGTGACCATAGGCTGTATGATCATAGAAATGTCATTAAACTTCTCATTTGTAAAATTAAGAGATTTGATTGGATGACCTCTAAGGTCTATATGGATTTCTGGCTTAATTATCCAATGGCCAAAGCAATTCATTTTTTGTTTCTTTAACTGTTCATTTGTGTCTCCATCCATCCATCCATCCATCCATCCATCCATCCATCCATCCTTTTATCTACCCGTGTGTTCAAAGACAGAGTAAGCATTATGAAGTACCTTTTACCATTTTTCAGTACATTTGTAGTGAACAGACCTTACATTGTTATGGGAAAGGTAGGAAATGGAAGCACCTCTATGTGCTTCAACTTGCTGGAGGAGGTTTAGGCTGTGTTGCAGGACTGTCAGGGCTGAAAGGGAGTCTCAAAATAGGAATGGGCGATTGTGGAGTATCGACTACAGTGGCAGTCCTCTGCAGCTTAATACTGGTGAAAAGGGCCACACGGTTTAGAGACAAATGTTGATTTGATGTCCTAGTTAGTAAATGAAGGTTTATTCAAAGATAGAATTTATTGCTTATGAGTGAAAAATTAAAGTATGCTTTTAAAAGCTTTCTTGGTTTGTTCTCAGACCCAACTGAGAAACATGTCAGAAACTCACATAGTTAGGTTTATCACAATATTACATAGAATGCAGCTTCATTTAATTTCCGTAAATCGGGGTTTCCTGGATTTCTTTATTCTTTATTGATGTGTTTTTTTGACCAAATGGTAATCAAGGCAGCACACAGTACCACCCTGAGGCTGGTGCGGAGAAGGCCTTTCACAGAGAGCTTGCTGTTCTCCACGAGGCGGGTGGTTTCTTTACATGCCACATTTCTGCGGGCTTGGCCTTTTGACTGTTCTCATTGTTATTTCTTTCCTTCTCTCCCTCTCCATTTTTTCTTGATGTTTAAGTTAATATTTGAGCTCCTTTCTTACCGTATGGCTTTTTTCTTGACTGCAAATAATTATCTAAGGTATTTTGGCTCTTGTGGGCTGCTCTGCCATTCAGTTTCAGGAGGTATGAAGAGCAACTGAAGCACTATGAGAAGGATGGCCAGGTGCTTTTTAATAAGGGGAGGGAGGAGGGGCTAACACCTAGAACCTCATGACCTCCATGTTGAAGAGAGCATGGCGAATTGGATCTAATGTTTCAGAACCAACCCATGGATTACCTATCCTGTCTTCTTCTGTTATTCTCTTGTTTTTCTCCGTTTCCATTCTGCCCCTCTGGTTGGCCATTATGTAAGTTAGTGGCAGAGGGGACAAGCAGTTCTCTGCAGGGGATGACAGTGAAAGTGAGAAATGAATTATAGAGGAGAAACTCGACATGCACAGATGAGGGAATGAGTGTTTCAGGCAAAGGAAAGAGCAACGGCAAAAGCTTAGCCTGAAATAAGTTTGGCAAGGTTAGGGGACAGGAAGAAAGCCTTGCACCTGATAAGGAAAGGGGGAGGAAGTAAAGTCACAGAGGTAGGCAGAGACTATGGTAGGGAGTTGGCTTTCATTCTAATTACAATGAAAAATAGTCGGGAGTATTGGAAATGGGTGGTGTGTGTGTGTGTGTGTGTGTGTGTATGTGTGTGTGCAAGAGAAAGAGATGACCTGACTTACGGTCTAAAAGGATCCATCAGTCTTCTATATGGGGGAGTGGGCTACAGGGTACAAGGGAAGTAAACGTTTCACAGGGAGCCCAGGGAGTAGTCGTTTGTGCTGTGAGAGTTCACTTCAGAGAGGATGGTAAGTTAGACCAAGGTAAAAGCAGTGAAAAGATGAGAGGTGGTCAGATTTGGGATGATTGGGGTGTACTTTGGTGACAGCACTGACAGAAGTGGTTCACATGTGTCTGTTGCAAGGGGATAAAACAAGGACAACTCTGAGGCTTTTGGCCTGAACATCTGGGTGAGTGCCAGAGCTATTGATTATGATGGAGAAGGCGAGGGTTCGGGCAGGTTTAGGAAGGAACATTAAGACTTCTGTTTGGATGATGTTTTGCTTGACATGAATGTTAGGTATTCCAGTGCATCAGGAGGTAGGTGGTTCGATAATAGGTCTGGAGCTCTGGGAAAGGTCAGGGTAAAGCTTAGACCTGGGAACTAGCATATTGATGACATCATGAAGGACGAGAAGATAGAGTAAGTGCTTATTTTCATTACTCTGAAACGCCATCCTTCCTCTTTTGCACATTCTGTTCTCTCTGCCTGGCACGTTCTGCCTGAGAAACACCACCTACTTATTCATGCTTCAGACCTCAGCTTGGGAACCTCTTCATCTGGGAATCCTTTCCTGACTTACTGGACTGGGTTAAACTCCCCTGCCATCATCTCGTGGCTCTACATTGTTGCCTTTGCTTTGCTGGTTTGTAAATGACACACACACACACTGGTGATGCCATAGAATGGATTTGTCTCATGAATCACGACAACTCTCTTGTCTCTTGGCTTGTGACATTTGGCTTGTAGCATGCATCCTAGACTTTGGCCAGAGTAAGGAGTTTTCTTTATGAAGAATTGATTTTTGTCTTTGCACAGGGGTCTGGAATTATTTCCAAAGAGTATTGGTGAAGAAATATGCTTCAGAAAGAAATGGAGTAAATGTGATAAGTGGGCCAATCTTTGACTATGACTACGATGGCTTACGTGACACAGAAGACAAAATCAAACAGTAAGCCTTTCATTTCTACTCAGTGGGTGATTCTTAAGTCCCAAGTTCTCACTCAAGGGGTTTTTCAAATATTCATGTACTGAAGAAGAGATGATACCCCTTAAATCTTTTCCTCTTTGAATCTTTTGAATTTTTCAATTCTTTTTTTTTTTTTTTTTTTTTGAGATGGAATCTTGCTCTGTCACCCAGGCTGGGGTGCAGTGGTGTGATCTCTGCTCACTGCAACCTCCGTCTCCTGGGTTCAAGTGATTCTCCTGCCTCAGCCTCCCAAGTAACTGGGATTACAGGCACCCACCACTATGCCCAGCTAATTTTTATATTTTTAGTAGAGACGGGATTTCACCATGTTGGTCAGGCTGGTCTTGAACTCCTGATCTCAAGTGATCTACCTGCTTCGGCCTCTCAAAGTGTTGGTGTGAATCACTGCGCCCAGCCCAAATTTTTCAATTCTTTTGATTAAATGAGCATTGGTGATTGAAATGGAATTTTGGGTTTTGTGGTAAATAAATACACTTTTCCGTTCTATGAAAGAAAATGTATCAAAAGATTTAATTTTTTTGTCATATCTTCTTCAACAACTCCTCAGTGGGAAGATGATCATTCCCACTTCCCTTCGTTATTTGGGAGGGACTTATGTAATCCCTTAGATTTCCTGAGTCAGTACATCTCAATAGGAAAGTGCGTATGGACTTAGATTGAATCTGGTTATCCCTGTCTCTTTGGTGCTGTTGGGCATATAAAAGTCATTCTCTGTGCTCATTAGAGACTCACAGTCTAGTGGAGAAGGCAAGATTTCTGGTGATGTATTTCGGTTGTATAAAATTAAATAACAACATTCTGAATTTGTTGGCAAATTCAGAATGTTGTTATTTAATTTTATACAAGCATGAAACAATCAGAGAGCAGCCCAGCACATAAGAGAGGGTTTAATTGTGATTTAGAGATAATTACAGAATAAATTGCTATTTTATAAGTACAGATGAATAATAAGATAGAAATTATCTTACTTCTTTTCTAGTCATTTGGAAGATAAATTTTGTCTAAATTGCACATTTAATTGCTGATCACTGTTATTAGCCAAAATTAAGTTAGTAGTTCAATCATAATTTTGATATTTGGAAAAGAAATAAAATTAAAATAATAGAAAACCAGGCAAGGAATAATGAATTTCTGTACTTTTCTCTACTGGAAAATATTTTTTATACCTCTAGGTCCGTCACTAGCACTCAGTCCTCAGTATTTCCTTTGGTAAATGAGTTCTTTGTACCAAGTTCTGCATCTCATTGTAGCTTGAAAGGGTCATTATTCTCCTAGCTCTAATGTCTCTTGCCTCTGGTCCATTTTATACAACTCTAGGAAAGTTATCTTCCTGAAACTGGGATCTAATAATGAATGACACTCAGCACAAAAACCTGCAATGGATCATTTCTACCTAAATAATAATGCCCCAATCCACATCCTAGCATTCAGAACCCACCATAATTTGGCTTTTATTGACTCCTTTAGCCTTTCATTTCTACTGCATTGATCTATGCACCATTACCTGTCTCCAATTCTTAGATCAATCCATTTTCTTTGCCTGGAATATCTTTCTCACTCTGCCAGGTTGAGGAGCGAAAGGATTCCAGGCAAAGAAAACATTATCTTCAAAGACATAGAAGTGGGCTAGTGCTTAGAAGTCAAAAATGATTCAACTGAATGGGCATTAATTTTAGTGACTTAGGCAATATTCATTAGTCACCATTTAGAAAAGGAAGCTTCAACATCAAGTCATCAACTGTGATTTTGTTTTACCTTCCTGTTTCAGGTATGTGGAAGGCAGTTCCATTCCTGTTCCAACTCACTACTACAGCATCATCACCAGCTGTCTGGATTTCACTCAGCCTGCCGACAAGTGTGATGGCCCTCTCTCTGTGTCCTCCTTCATCTTGCCTCACCGGCCTGACAACGATGAGAGCTGCAATGTGAGTTTACAGAGAGAGTCCTTTAGGATTTGCTTCCATACTTCACCTTTGTTTCTTACTTTATATTTCCATTATTGAACTGGAACACACTTACTATAAAGCGTTAGCCCTAAAACAGAAAAAAGAAAGGAACCAAACAGAACTTTGTTTAGCACATAGGAATTTTGTCTTCTAATGGTTTTTTTATTTTTCAATGTGTGTGTGCATCTAACATAATTCTATCAGTGTGTGCAATTTTGAGAACTAAGTGTCGAAATGTTTTTCATTTTGCAAATGAAAGTGGAGAATGGCAAAATTTTATAAAAAGTAAGTGGAAACTAGCAAAATTTTGATAACTGTTGAAACTTGGTAAGAGGTCATGGAAGTTTATGTTACTCTTTACTTTTCTGGATGTTTGAAAATTTCCATATTAAAAACTTTTTTTTTTGAGATGGAGTTTTGCTCTGTTGCCCAGACTGGAGTGCAGTGGTGTGATCTTGACTCCTTGCGACCTCCACCTCCTGGGTTCAAGTAATTCTCCTGCCTCAGCCTCCCGAGTAGCTGGGATTACAGGCAGGCACCACCATGCCCAGCTAATTTTTGGAATTTTAGTAGAGATGGGATTTCACCATGTTGGCCAGGCTGGTCTTGAACTTCTGACCTCAGGTGATCCACCTGCCTTGACTTCCCAAAGTGCTGGTATTACAGGCATGAGCCACTGTGCCTAGCCCATAAAAAACTTTTTAATGTACACATACATGCACAGTAAGAGTGAGCAAGAGAGAAATCTATACCTTACTCATCAGGTTTGCTACTAGTTATGATGGTGGTGTAACAGTCACTCTTTTCTGAGATGCCACAGATGACTCCTGATTCATTCTTCCTCTGGGGAGACAGCTGGGATACAAGACGGCATCATGAAAACACTAGGGAGAAAGATAGGAGCCATGCTGTATGCAGCTGGCCCTGCACTAACTTGGCACTCAGGGACAAATCGAAAAATCTTCAGGTCCTTTTAAAGTGGTTAAGTCTGTGCTCAAAGGTTGATTTTAGAAGTAATAGTCTATGCTTTTGTTTCACATAATAGAAGGAGTAGAGATATAATCTACAGAAGATAACCTTTAGTCAACAAGTACTACTCAAATTCCTAAGTGTATGAGGTATTCCAGGAGAAACAATAGTATATTAGACATAGTCACTATTCCTAGGCAGCCTACAGAGTGGGTCAACAAATAAAACAGATATGGAAATGGCAACACTGAAAGTCAGGGAGCCACAAGCATAGCTTCAATAGAGATGATCAGCTGCATGGGCAAGATAGTTTTTGATCTGTGACTTTAGTTATGGGTGAAGATTGAGGCTATGAATGTAGAGGAATATTAGAAATTTTAAATTTATCCCGGAAAGTGAATTAAGTTTTGCCTGAATATTGTAAATGAGGGCCAATAGTGGGAGAAAAGATTTTAAAAGTTGATTGGAATCAAATTTTTAAAAAAGTAGAAGTAGCAATAGTAACAATAGTCATCATAATAGTAGCAGCAGTAGTCATGGGTGTTACCATGTATTGAGTACATGTGTGATCCAGTCTCTGTGCAGGTCCTCTACATATATTATTTCGAATCGTATAATCACAGTATAAGGCAAATAGGTATATATATGATCTCTCCCCTGCCCTTAGGTTAACTGTTGAGAAACCTGTAGCTAATAAGGGAAAAGTGTGTTGTGTGGTTACTTGGTTAGTCAGCAGAAGAGCAGAGGTTCAGATTTAAGGCCTCTGACTCCAAGAGCCCATCCTCTTTCCAGTTTATCAGATTTCCTTAGTACAACCTTGGAACTTTAGGAATTTTTTCTTACTTTTCAGGCATTAGGTACCCACGGAAAATATTTAGTTGGAAGAGCAACATTTTAGGCTCTGCTTTAGGAAGATAAGTTTGAAATGGAGGAGGCCGAACATGGTACTCGAAGGGCTTTGGCAAGGTTCACAGGAGTGAGGCAAGAGAACTTGAACTGGGGCTGTGGGCTTGGAGATTTGAAAAGAAGGATGGAAGACAACAATATTATACTTGCAGGATCAGTAGGGTTTTATAGATGATGGAATGGGTGGTAGAGAAATGTGGAAACTGCAATTGAGAGACAAGCTGTTATCAACTGATTGGCTTGATCTTCTCAGTTTTGGTTGTTCATAACCACAAGAGTACCAGGTGGATGTAATGCCTCCATATAACATGGCATACATTCTCTGAGCTTCATTTTTATTACAAACTTGTGGGAGGTGAAATTCTTGCAAAAAATTAAACAGTTGTATTATGGGGTAAAATTTAAAATTGCCATACAGTTCTAAGATAAAGAAAATACTATAAAGAAATTTTATGTATATAGTAGGCCATTTAAGGTATACTTAGAGTCCTGAGGGATACATGTTCAAGTTCTGCCATTAGAGGAATTTGGTGATGGAGAGTTTTTAAAATACTGCTCTAAACTCGGTGCAAAGGCTGTTCCGTAATTGATCTAAATTTTATATCTGAAAAATGAAATCCTCTGAAATCCTCACAGGATTCCCCCCGACTACTGGTTCCTGACTCTGCACAGAGTTTGGAGATGTCTCTTGTAGAGTTCATGGCCAGCATGCCTCTCATTGAAGGCTTACCTGTTCACATAGACATCTGTCCTTGCTGTGAATTTTACCTTAAAACTGCTGGGGCTTGAATTCACAAACCTGGGGAGAAAGGGAGAAAAGACAGGTGAAGAATAAATATGCATAATGAGGAAGACAAGCAAGCTCATGGATTTTTTGATTTTGTTTGCATTAATATTCTAAGTGATTTATTTTTAAAGTCTTTCCTGTCCTTCCTACCTTGCTGCACATGAACTTTTATTTGAATTGTATTAGTTTTGCATCTTGCAGAACAGTCTTCATCAGCAAATATTTCTGTGGACTGCCAGCTAACATCAAGGCAGAGGATATTTTCTTCACGTGCAACATAGCCAGTATTTCCTAATGTTGATAGATTTCAGGGTGTGAGGACCAGAAGAGACTGCCTTGCCAATGAAATTGGCAAATCACTTCCCAAGGAAAGAAATAGCAAAAGACAGAGGTTTTTTCAGAATCCTTATAATCCCAGCTAGCCATTATTTAAATTAGGAAAAACCTTTTCACCCCTGTCCACACATTCAAATGACTGCATTTACAAAGAAAAAATTGGACTGACTGACCATTGAAAAATCAAACAAATGAGTTGAATATGAAAATTCTCTCAAAATACATGCGCATACTTGCCCTGCTTAGTCTGGGGAGGTCCTGACCCGTCTGGAGACCTCCCACTTCGTTAATTATAGGGTCACACTGAGGATTGGTCGGTACCATTGTGGGTAGAGTTATATTTAGGTCTCTCCTTTCCTGTGAATCGCAGAGATCTTGGTTAGGTTGGGTTAGGAGGGTGGGACGTGAAGGTTAAAATCCTTACTTCCCCACCCTGCAAAGCAATTTCTTCCCCTTTTTTCATTTTTCCTGGGATGGCCAGGAATCAGTTTCCTGAACCAACACCCTCCTGGAACATATTTAGCCCTGGCATAAGCTGCTGCAGTTCCCTGTCCAGGTCTGTGGGTTGGAGCTTTCCGAGAAAGCCCGTTGCAGGTTCTTGGGCTTTGGTGGACAGTTCATTGAGACCACTAGTGGCAAAGAGTTGGATGAGGGCATGTCTGAATATTCTCAGCCCTGGGACATGCAGCCACCCTGCAACCCGTAAAAGGACTCTGGGAAGCCATTGCCATTCCAGGGGCGTTTGTGAACGGAATTACTTGCAAAGGCCCTCCTGCTCTATGTCTATTAATGAAAGTAGACACTGCTCCATATTGAAAGGGCTCACAGATTTCACTCTTTCCCTCAACTTCCCACAAAAATGAAAGAAGCTATTTTTGAGATGCGAAGAACTGCTTCGCTGGAATTACCTTTTAGTTTCAGGTTAGACATGAAATAAGTTGTTTGATGTAGGACATTTGAATATCTTTCATCTGGAACTAGTGTCAATGGGGCAGTTTTTGGCAAGCAGCTAAAACGGACAGAAATTCACTTCCTTTCTTCTGTGTTTCCTTACTTTACCTTTTTTCCCCCTTCTTCCTTCTTCTCCTTTCTACCTCCCAGGGAGCTGCAGAAGTAAGCATTATTATCCTTGTGAACCAAGGAAGAAACCGAGGCCTCAAGAAGTCAAGTAGCTTGACCAGGGTTTCATAGCCAAGAAATAGTAGAGCCTTATTTCCAGCTCTGGCCCCTTGGGCTCCAAAGTGCCAGATGTATCAACTGAGCAGCTTCGAGTTGACCTCATTTTTCAAATAGCAATTCATGCATACGAGTAGATGATGTAGTTGATGTAGCAGTTTCTTTTGAAAAACTAGGAATGCACACACACAATTTTGTGCATTAGGCTAATGTTCTTCACTTTCCTTGGGAAGCAGAAGCATATTCCAGATTACTTGTGCTCTGTGCTCAATATTGCAATTTGACAGCTTGGAAAAGAAACAAATTACTGAATTCTCTAGGGCCTTTGGTTTTCCTAATTTTGATTTATGTTCTGAGAACCCATTGAGTCAGATGCCCTCTAACACCACATGTCTCGTTTATTTGGTACACTTAATTGCTGTTGAAAATGTTTACTGCCAAGGGCAGGTATTTGTGGCACATGACCAATAGGAATGCGGTAGAGTGGCAGGGAGGCCAGGAAGGATCAACATGCATTGGCTCTGTGTGCAAGAGTGCACAGAGGTCATTTGTGGACTTGGAGTAAACTGACTATTTGGAGAAACTCCTCTGGAAAATTCTGATTCTGATTTTGTTCTATTTCCATTGCAGAACTCAGAGGATGAGTCGAAATGGGTAGAAGAACTCATGAAGATGCACACAGCTCGGGTGCGTGACATTGAACATCTTACCAGTCTGGACTTCTTCCGAAAGACCAGCCGCAGCTACCCAGAAATTCTGACACTCAAGACATACCTGCATACATATGAGAGCGAGATTTAACTTTCTGAGTATCTGCAGTACAGTCTTATCAACTGGTTGTATATTTTTATATTGTTTTTGTATTTATTAATTTGAAACCAGGACATTAAAAATGTTAGTATTTTAATCTTGTTCCAAATCTGACATATTATGCCTGAATGACTCCACTGTTTTTCTCTAATGCTTGATTTAGGTAGCCTTGTGTTCTGAGTAGAGCTTGTAATAAATACTGCAGCTTGAGTTTTTAGTGGAAGCTTCTAAATGGTGCTGCAGATTTAATATTTGCATTGAGGAAATATTAATTTTCCAATGCACAGTTGCCACATTTAGTCCTGTACTGTATGGAAACACTGATTTTGTAAAGTTGCCTTTATTTGCTGTTAACTGTTAACTATGACAGATATATTTAAGCCTTATAAACCAAAATCTTAAACATAATAAATTAGACATTCAGTTTTTTCTGGTTTTATTTGGCTTTTATTTCACTTATAAATTAGAGGGTTTGTTTCAGGTGTATACATACATGTAAGAAATACATTTCTTGAACCAGGCCCTTTTCCTAGTTGCTTATATGACATTTAATCATAGTGGCCTGGAGGAGATGGTTTAGGTACATATCTATAGGAAATCAGAACGGCAAAAGGAAAGAGAAATTAGAAGGACTTCTGAGTACAGTCTCTCAGTGTATATCTCTTAAAATTATTTTGAAGTTTGGAAAAATATTTTGAAGCTTTGACCAAGTTGGTTTGAAACCATACGTATTAGAGTCAACTTAAATTGCGTTGAACATATATTCTGTACAAGGTATTGACCCAAGAACCCTGAAAGATATAAAGAGAAATAAGATAGTGAGGTGAGATATAGATATAAGCATGTAATTAGCCAGTCCAGGGAGAGAAGAATAAATGCCAAGTGAAAAGTATTAGTAACAACACAATAGGACAGAAAGGTCTGAATTGCAATATGTGGGATAATTTTAGATGGACATAGTTATGGCCTTAAATACTAATGATGCATGGAGTGAGAAAGTCATTCAAACATTTTCAGTCCTTCTGATTGTGTCATAAAGAAAGATTCAGAATAGTGTTGTCATATCTCTAACAGTAGTTAATCTCCCTTAAAAAATCAAAACAGGCAGGTGCAGTGGCTTGCTCCTGTAATCCCAGCATTTTGGAAAGCTGAGGCAGGCTGATCACTTGAGGTCAGGAGTTCAAGACTAGCCTGGTCAACATGGTGAAACTCCATCTCTACTAAAAATACAAAAAAAAAAAAAAAAAGTTCCCGCATGGTGGCACACACCTGTAATCCCAGCTACTCGGGAGACTGAGGCAAGGGAATAGCTTAGAACCTAGGAGGCAGAGATTGCAGTGAGCCAAGATCATCCCACGGCATTCTAGCCCTGGGTGGCAGAGTGAGACTCCATCTCAAAAAAGGAGAAAAAAAAAGAAAAGAAAAAGAAAACAGAAGAAAATAGCCTATTATTTTATTTATTTTTAATTGTTCCCCTTTATGGCCAGCGAAATGAGTTTTAATTTCTATAATTTTCCTTAAAAATACATTTATATAGGAAGAAAGGCATTATGATAGAAATAATTTACATCAAAAGTAGCACAGAAAATTTGATGGTACTGGGGCTATATGAAAAATTGGAAAGACGGTAAGGGAAAAACTGATATCCAGGAAACACCGCTGTGGGAATACACTGGAAGAAGTGACCCTGGTGATGCTAATGTGGCTGCATTTATAGAGCACTTGCTATGTTCCAGGCATGTCTTTGGCACTTCCTATAGTTTGTCTTTGAACGCTGAAAAAATGGGAAGCTCAGAGAAGATTTCATGGAAAGAGGAAGAATGAAGATATGAATGGGGAAGGATGCTTGAATTGGGCTTTGGAGTTTGGGGTAGGGTGAAAGGGTGGCAGAAATGAATTAGAATATTAATCATTATTCATCTAATATTTAACAATGATTTATTGAGCATCTACCATATGCCGGTACCTATACACGTTGAGTATCCCAAAGCCAAGAATCTGATATCTGAAATGTTCCCAAATCTGACATTTTTTGAGTGCCAACACAATGCTCAAAGGAAATGCTTGCTGGGACATTGTGGGTTTCAGATTTTTGGATTTGGGATGCTAAACCCAGGCATAGTGCAAATATTCCAAAATTTGAAAAACAAAAAAATCTGAAATACTTCTGGGCATTCCAGATACACAAGGGATACTTTCCATTGAGAATAAAACAATGAATAAATAAACATAGTCCCCAACCTCACAGAACTCACACATTAATGAAAGAGATCCCTTTAAACATCTCCAGAGCTTGGTTATAATGTGTGCTGTGAAAGAATTAAACAGCTGGAGGACAGTGACAAGAAGGTGGAAAGGAATGGCTTCGTAGGTGACTTTCCAGCCAAGACACAGGAGATGAGACGAGCTGGCCTTGAGAAAAAGAGGGACAAAAAGGAAACGCATGGCCAAGGACTGGGGTCGGGAAAGATCTTGTGCTGTGTGAGAATCTGAAGGAAAACAGGTGTGTCTGAACACAGTGATGAGGTGGGTTGGGACCAGGTCAGGTCCCACGGAGGCCCAATAGGTCCCACTTAGGCATTTTGATTCCATTCTAAGTGCAATGAGAAATAATGGAAATGTCTCTGACAGAAGTGTGACAGGATCTGATTTAAGGTCCCACTCAGTACGTTAACCCCATGTATTAGGTTCATGCAAAAGCTAATTGCGGTTTTCACCACTGAAAGTGACGGTGAAAACAGCAATTAATTTTGCACAAACCTAATAATCACATGCTATGCTCTAGATACGATACCACATAAAAATATATCTGATAAGGGAAGGTCCACTTATTAGGCGCTGTAATTGTCTTCCAACGATAGCATTACAGGAGAGAAAAGTTACTTTGATTAAAAACAAAAACAGTTGTGAACTGTTTAAGCTAAGATTCCTCTATCACCTCAGATTGAACTCTCCTCCAAACAGGTTATACCTGAGGCTCCTGGGGAAACTGGTTGCAAATTTGAGTGCTGCTGCTCTATTTTTATCCTTAGGCTGTCTTTCTTTTTTAAAAATAAACATACCCGGAGAGGACATCAACCACTGTATATTTTCAGGTGAGTGGCTTTGCTGATAAACACGTCATTAATTGTGGGGTTATTTATGAAAGTCCCTGAATAGACAGCGACTCCATTAAAATGAAGTCTAGAAGGCTATTTTAAGCTGGGGTATTTTTTTTTTTAATCATGAGACTTTGGTCCATTCATGCTTTCATTGAGTAAGTTGCAAACCACTCGCTAGCATGGTGGTCCTGTCCCAGTGGTTTACCCCATTACAGTGAATTCATTTTAGGGAGGCAGTTTCTGAATCCATCCACATAGTTTCCCAAGGGTGAAAACATCCTGAATTGTTTATAACAGGGCTGATTTTTGAAAAAAAATTATTTGAACAAAAGCCGTGTTTGCTGCCAACTGGGTTTGCGTAACTCTGCCCAAGAGCCACAGCCCCAAAGCTTCCTGTGCCCATTATTCCTTGTGGTGGTTGGGAAGAGGGTGGCTGCTGATGAGTCCAGATGATTCCTCTTACTTCAGCTGTCTCTCCTGATCTCTCTGCTGAGTCAGGACCAGACGGCCTTGTGGGTGGGAAGTGTTAAAGGCAATGGGAATTGCTGCGAGGCTTTGAGGACAGGGCTGGGATGGGACAATGAAGAACACGACTGACAGAAGTGTGACAGGATCTGATTTAAGGCTGGGTACAGAGTGCAATGCTGGAGGTCCAGCCTAGAGTGGAAGTGGCTTCTGTGTCAGCTGCATTTCTAGAAGTACATGCCCTCCACCCCTGTTGGCAGGGGTGTCCAGTTCTGGCTGGAATGTAGAAGTGAAAAAGGTGAGTCCTGGCTGCTGCTGCTGCTTTTTTTAAAAAGCAACTTTATTGAAGAAAAACTGACACAAATAGACTACACATAGTTAAAGAATACAATCTTAAAAATTTTGACATCTATATACACCCATGAAACAGTACAATCAAGATAGTGAACACATCCATGGCACCTAAAAGTCCCTCAAATCCCTGAGTAACCTTCTCATACCATCCCCCTCCCCCAATTCCCAAGCCCTCATTTGCTTTCTGTCACCATAGATTAGTCAGTATCTTGTAGAGTTTTACTCTCATGCAATACTACAGTATACACTTCTTGTTGGACTTCTTTCACTCAGCATAATTATTCTGAGACTTACTGAAATTGTGGCATGTATCAATAGTTAATCTCTTTTACATTGCTAAGTAGTATTGCATTGTATGGATATACCAATGTTTGTTTATTCATCTGTTGATGGACATCCATTCATCTGTTGATGGACAGTTATTTCCATCTGTTGATGGACAGTTTTAACTATTACAAACAAAACTAGAAATGTGTGTATAAGTCTTTGTATGAACATATGCTTTCATTTCTCTTTGGTAAATAACTTGGTATGGGCTGGCTTTATCATATGATAGGCAGTTACATATTTAACTTTTTAAGTAATTTCCAATGTGTTTTCCAAAATTGTGGCTGTATTTTACATTCCCACCAGCAGTATATGAGAGTTCCACTTACTGCACATCGTTGTCAACTTTTAGAATGGTAGCCTTAATTTTAGCTATTCTGATAGGTGAGCAATGATACCTCACTGTGGTTTTTAATTTGCATTTTCCTGATAACTACTAATGTTAGGCATCTTTTCATGTGATTATTTGCCACCCATATATTTTATTTAGTAAGTGTCTGTCCAAATATTTTGCCCACTTAACAAAAATTGAGTCATTTCCTTGTGATCAAGTCTTAATAAGTCTTTATGGCTGGGCACTGTGGCTCACACCTGTAGTCCCAGCACTCTGGGAGGCTGAGGTGGGCGGATCATGAGGTTAAGAGATCAAGACCATCCTGGCTAACACAGTGAAACCCCGTCTCTACTAAAAATACAAAAAATTAGCTGGATATGGTGGTATGCACCTGTAGTCCCAGTTACTTGGGAGGCTAAGGCAAGAACCACTTGAACCTGGGAGGTGGAGGTTGCAGTGAGCTGAGATTGTGCCACTGCACTCCAGGCTGGGTGACAGAGCAAGACTCTGTCTCAATTAAAAAAAAAAGTCTTTACATATTCTAGATTCAAGTTCCTGAAAATATGAGGCTAACATTTTCTCCCAGTCTGAGATTTGTGTTTTTGTTCTCTGCAGTATCTTTTGAAGATTAGAGTTTTCACAAATTTTGATGAAGGCCAGTTTACCAAGTTGTTCTTTTATAGATTATACATTTAATGCAGTATCTAAGAAATCTGCTTACCTTGGGGTCATAAAAGTTTTCTCCTTTGTTTTATTCTAGATGCTTTAAACTTTTAGGTTCTATCTTTAGGCTTATGATTCATTTTGTGTTAAAGGCTATATTTTTCCACGTGTTTTTTCACCTTTGTCATAAATCAGTTGTGCAGGTAGGTGTGGGATTGTTTCTAGGCTCTTTATTCTGTTTCATTGAGCTATTTGCCTTATTTTGTACCAACAGGACACTGTTTTAATTACTATAACTTTATAAACATTTTAAAAGTCAGGTAGTGTTAGCTCGTCAACTTTGTTCCTTTTTGTTAATTCTCGTTATTGTAGATCCTTCGTGTTTCCATATGAAGTTTAGAATTAGCTAATTAATTTTTAGAAAAGTGCCTAGTGGGATTTGGATTGGAATTTTGTTGAATCTATGTATAAATGTATTTAGAATTGACATTTTAAATAATATTGATCCTCTTTACCTATGAAGAAAGCCTAGTTTTCACTTTTTGAGGTTAGCTTTCGTAGGCCTAAAATTCTTGATTTCACTTACAACCTTTAAAGATGTTTTTCAGTGGACAATTTTAGGTTGACAATTATTTCTTTATTATTGCTTCAAATATATTGTTTCATTATCTTCTGTCATGTGTTATTTTGGATGGGAAATCTGTCATTCTTTTAAAATTTTTATTTATTTATTTATTTTTGTAGAGATGGAGTCTTGCTTTGCTGCCCAGGCTGATTCTGAACTAGCTTCAAGTGATCCTCCCACCTCGGCCTCCCAAAGTGCTGGGATTAACAGGTGTGAGGCACTGCACCTGGCTGAAATCTGTCATTCTTTGTTCTTTTTTTCTGGCTGCCTCTTAGATATTCTTTTTATCACTAGTTTTAAGAAATTTGATTATGGCAGGGCGCAGTGGCTCACACCTGTAAGTGTGAGTTTGAGACCAGCGTGATCAACATAGGGAAACCCCATCTCTACTAAAAATACAAAGATTAGCTGGGTGTGGTGGCACGAGCCTGTTATATCCGCTACTCAGGAGGCTGAGGCAGGAGAATCACTTGAACCCTCGAGGTGGAAGTTGCAGTGAGCAGAGATCGTACCTCTGCACTCCAGCCGGGGCAACAGAGCTAGACTCAGTTTAAAAAAAAAAAAAAAAAAGAAAGAAAGAAAGAACGAAATTTGATTATGATGTGCTGTGATTTATTTTTCTTCATGTTTCTTGTGCTTGGGATCTGTGAGTTCATAGTTTTCATCAAACTTAGATAACTAACGGCCATTATTTCTTCAAATATTGTTTTATATGTTCAGGCATTCAAACTATGCATATATTTGGTTTATTGATTTTTTTTACTGCTCATTTATTTTCATAGTTTTTAAATGAATTTCATTTCAAATAGTTTCTATGATCATGTCTTTAAGTCCACCAATTTTTCCTCCTGCAAAGTCTAATCTGCTGTTAATAGCATCGAGTATATTTTTCATCTCAGACCATAGAGTTTTTATCTATAAATATTGAATTTGAATCTTTTTAAAATTTATCCTATGTCTTTACTTAACATGTTCTATCTCTTCTATAGCTTTCTGAACATATGGAATATAACTGTAATAATTATTTTAATGTCCTACTCTATGAACTGTAATCATCTGTGTCATTTCTGGGTCAGTGTCAATTGATTGATTTTTTTTTCTTCATTATGGATTCTATTTTTCTGCTTGTCTGTATGCCTAGTAACTTTTTAATTACATGTCATGCATTATAAATTTTACCTGTTTGAGTGCTTGATATGTTTGCATACCTTTGAATAATCTTGAGTTTCACTCTGTAATGCAGTTACATTTTGGGGAAAAGTTTCTCGAAAAAAAATCCTCAGGAAAAAGAGCATGTTTGCTTTTTTTTTTTTAATTGCATTTTAGGTTTTGGGGTACATGTGAAGAACATGCAAGATTGTTGCATAAGTACACACATGGCAGTGTGATTTGCTGCCTTCCTCCCCATCACCTATATCTGGCATTTCTCCCCATGCTATCTCTCC
>CAUYLG010013054.1:0-42582 GCA_963573385.1 Cacajao melanocephalus | reverse complement strand
AGCCTGGGCAATAGAACAAGAATCCCGTTCTCTCTCCCTCTTTCTCTTCCTCTTTCTTTCTCTCGTACATTCTTTTTTTTTCTTTCTTTCACTCTCACTTTCTTTCCTCTCTTTTTCTTTCTTTCAAAAAAAAAAAAAATGATTTGAGTGACTGAGGCAAAAAAAACCCAAAGGAGACTTAGAACCCACAAACTTAATTGAATTATAGTTTGAAATAAAATAGTTCAAAATGATCAAAATCATTACTAAAATATACAAATTTAAACCTTAAGAAGAATACAAGGCACAAAGGAAAACAAAATAGCAAATTTTTAAATGAACTCAGTATAATACTTGGAAATTTAAAAAATGCATAGTTGTTAAAATGAAAAATTCAGTGACAAGTTAAACAGGAGATTAAATGCAGCTGATGAGAAAATTATTGAACTAGCAGACAGAAGTGAGGATGTTCACCAAATACAGCAATAAGAGAAGAAAGAGAGGCAAAATATAAATAAGAGTTAAGATGCTGGAAGACAGAATGAGATCCAATAGATGTCTAATAGGAGCTCCAGAATGAGAGAGTAGAGAGATGGGAAGAGGCAGTATTCAAAATATAATAGCAGGCTGGGTGCGGTGGCTCATGCCTGTAATCCCAGCATTTTGGGAAGCTGAGGCGGGCAGATCACTTGAGGTCAGGAATTTGAGACCGGCCTGGCCAAACATGGTGAAACCCCATCGTTACCAAAAAAATACAAAAATTAGCTGGGCGCAGTGGCAGGCGCTTATGATCCCACATACTCAGGAGGCTGAGGCAGGAGAATCCCTTGAACCTGGAAGGCAGAGGTTGCAGTGAGCTGAGATCAGGCCTCTGTACTCCAGCCTGGGTGACAGAGCAAGACTCTGTCTCAAACAAACAAAAACAGCAGACACATCAGACTGAAACTGAAGAACATTAAAGGCAAATTTTACAGGGAAGCAAAGGAAATTAAATGAAAATACAGAAATGCATGCGACCTTAAAAAAGGGAAACACAAGTGGATGTTGCAGTTCTTGGTTCTGCCACTTGCTACTGGGCTGTGGCTGATTCTGACTTGCCCCTCTGTAATTCATTTCATGCCTCCTCACTTCAGGCCAGCCCTCAGCTGGCTCGGCTTTTTGTTTTTTGTTTGTTTTTTGTTTTAGTAGAGATAAGGTTTCACCATGTTGGCCAGATCAGTCTTGAACTCCTGGCCTCAAGTGATCTGCCTCCTTGGCCTCCCTCATGTTATTCCCCCACCTCAGCCTCCCAAAGTGTTGGGATTACAGGTGTGAACCACTGCACCTAGCCTCGAGCTGGGCTTTTTGGTTTGGTTTTTGCAGCGGGTAGGGGGGATCTGATCTTCATTCCTGGGGAATTGAGTTCTGGGTCCTGCCTGGTTGGAAGTGCAGTCATCTTTCATTAACACATGCACTGCATGTGGCAATATAAAGAGGTGCCCAGAGTGTCCCTCTGGGTTTCATGCATTCACCTCCCTGCCCTCATTATACAGCAGCAACTTTATTTCCCCTTGATAATTGTGGCAAATTATCCCTGGTGAGAAAAAATCTTTTGCTTAGGGCCTCTGGTGACTTGCTTCCCTTCCCACATTAGCAGGCTTAACTGTAAGCTGAGTAGGTAGGACTGAGCGAGCTTAACAAAGAATGCAAAATCTCTGACTTGGTGTGCAGACTACCCTAGCTAAGCTCCAGATCCTACTCATTTCCTTGGTGTGGATGCTCCCAGCATCATATAGTTGTAGAACCAGGTGTTTCTGTCTATCTCCCAACCTCTCTAGAAATATAAAAAGCAGAAGGGACAGGATTCCATTCCTGGAGGACTTTCCACAGCATGACCAGCTGTGCCCAATCCAAGAACATCTCAAAATGAAATAAGAATTTAAAGGATCATGCCATATGCACTCTCTTCCTCCTCCTTCCCACTTTGCTGCCTTTACTGTAAGTTTTTCTCAACAAACCTTCCTTTAGATTTCAATAGTATTTGTATGATACAAGGTGTGTATGTGTCTGTATGTGTGTGTGTAGATGTGTGCATGCAGATGTGTGCATGCTCACCCATGCCCCTTGCACATTGCTAGCTCTCTCAGCCTGGGTTCCTCAGTAAGTGGAGTTTGTGAGTTAGGGCTCATGTGTTGTTACTTTATTAAGACATCCAATTCCAAACAGGATGATGAGAAGCAAGGGAGTGCAAAGACAAGACAGCCGAAATGAGGATGTGATACTGAGCTGACCACTGTTAAGTGTGACCAGTTGCTTCATTCAAAGGGACAATTCTCCAAAAATCCATATAAATGGAGTCTCAAGAACCATCTCATAGAGGAGAGGCAGGTGGAAGGATTTATCCACCAGCTCTTGCCTCCCGCTGGTCAAAGATTTGCCCTACAGTGTGTTAACAACCTACACTTCCAGGAAGCACAGGTGTGGGTGCTGAGCAGGGCTTCACAGCTGTGCCAATAAGGACGACCAGGGAGAGGAGGCAAGAGTCTTGGGTACTATCTCGTTTTAAAGTTAGCCAGAGCACATGCAAAGCTGGTCACCACAGTGACCGCTAGACAAGAGATAAGTGGAGCCATTAGTCACGAATGAATGAGTGTATTGGACACACTGACTAAAAACCCTGTTGTGTGCTTGTAATGACCAGCTGCTAGTCTAAGCTTCAAATTCTGCAGAACTATTCATCTCTTGCTGCTAGAATTCCTTTATTGGGTATTAAGTTTTCTATACAACAGGGACATGGAACAAAAATTGTGGACAGAGGTCACTGAGTATTTGTAAGATGTTCCATCTTCAATTCTACTGCTTAGTTCCCTGACTTATGTACTCTGGCTAAAGGAAGAACTGCATCATATATTGAGCTGGTTCAAAGAATATTCTTAATCTTACAGGCAGCACCTTATATTGAAAGCATTTATTTAACTGGAGGCATGAGTGAAGTATAATAGGTCATTCTACTATTCTGTAAGGCCAGCTGCTTCTGGGTATTGGCCATCACACAATAAGACCAGTGGTTCTCATCTGCTATAACTCATTATTTAACATGGGGTCCTTGGTTAGAAGCAATGTTGTGCACGAAACTACAATCATTTATAAGACCTCCAGTAAGTCCCCAGACAGTGGCTCTGGCAAAGCATGACCAAAACCAAGTCTGTGAATCCTTCATGGGGTCTTCCTGTATACTGATCTCCACGTAAAGGACAAAATCAGATCATACTGGATTGGCAAAGGAGCTTTCTCAGGCTCTGAGCTCACTGAAACCTGGTAGCTTTTCATTCACCTCTCAAGTGGGTACTGGAGCACACACAAATCTTATATTTGTTGCCTCAAGAACATGTGCCTTCTAGAAGGTGCAATGCACAGCACCCTTCTCTTACTATGATGCATTGATGCAGTGGATTAGCCAAAGTGATGTCTTTTGGGTTGGTCTGGTAGTAAGAGTCCCTTGTCCTCAGGAATATATCATTGTTTATTCCTTCACAGTTTTTTTGTTTTGTTTTTGTTCTTGTTTTGGAGATGGAGTCTCACTCTCTCACCCAGGCTGGAGAGCAGTTGTGCTGGCATGATCTTGGCTCACTGCAACCTCTGCCTCCCAGGTTCAAGTGATTCTCCTGCCTAAGCCTCCCCAGTAGCTAGGATTACAGGGGCACACCACCACGTCCAGCTAATTTTTGTATTTTTTTATTAGAGACAGCGTTTCCCCATGTTGGCCAGGCTGGTCTCAAACTCCTGACCTCAAGTGATCTGCCCGCCTTGGCCCCCCAAAGTGCTGGGATTACAGGAGTTAGTCACCGCGCCCGGCCTATTCCTTCACTGTTAAATGGTTAGCCATTAAGATTTTAACTTAAAAAATTTAAATAATTGATGCCATTTATTATAACCTTAGGGTTAGTTTTTAAAACTAGAATTAATGAATCAGAGGAAATATATTTAGGTTTCAGATGCATTTTTCCAAATTTTTAAATTAAAAGCTTATAACCAATTATGTTCCCATTATCTTCATAGGAATAGTTCCTCTCATAGCACCCTTGCCATCAATAAGTATTTTTTCCCCATTGACTGCTTATTTAATTGCTAGTATTTCATTTTTTCACTTTAAATTTGATTATGAGTAAAACTATTTTTTTTAATCTATCTAGCCATTTTTATTTCCTCTTCCACAAAAATCTGTCTATCTTCTACTTGTATTTTTATTCTATTTTCCCAACTTGCTTTTTATGTTCATTTTTATTTTTAAAATTCTATAAACTTACCTAAATGACCAAAGGATCAATCATTATAGGAGGATGATCTATTAACTGGATTCTATTGATGTTTTAATACTTCTCTTGTCAGTTTGATACATGCTCTTTATGTAGTAAGGATGGTAATCCTTTGACTTATTTGTTGCAAATATTTGGTACTTGGTTTACAGGACGTTTTGAAATAAAAAAAAACTTCTTGAATTTTATGTAGTTAAATCTCAGTCACACTCTTGGAGAGTCCTCTATCTAGTGATTGAAAATTTACTTGTATTTCCTTGGAGTTTTCTATGGTTTCATTTTTTACATTAATCTCTAAAAATTCACCTATAATTATTGTTCTGTATCAAAATGTACCCAACCTTAAGGTCTCCACTGAAGCCATTTCATTCTCTTATCACCTAACTCCTTCTTATCTTCCTCCTCTCAGCTGAAAGGTGGCTTCATTCGTAAGACCTTCCCTGAGTCATCTGTCTAAATTAGGTTCCTTCTGTTGCACTCTTTAATAGATTCCTTATCCTGTATAGCATTCATAATAATCTGTAATTATATATTTAGTTCTTTAATTGTTTAATGCCCCCATATATTATATTCTAAATTCTATGAGAGCAGAGACAGTATTATCCTTTCCCACAGAATATTCATATCTTCATTTATACAGTGTCTGGTATAAAATAAATAAGGATTGAATGATCGAATGAGCCATGAACTTCCTCTGCTTTCTACTGTCCCACATACAAAATTACATTTGTCTTTGTTCTATCTTAATAATACAACCACTTTCTTCCACTGCAGACTCCGGGAGCTTACGTTCACTCCTCCCATCCATGGCTCATCCATCCACCTGTGCTCAGGATGGCACCCCTGTCTTCCTGTCCCCAAGAAATCTGCCTCATCAGTCCTTTACTCTCTCTGGTATTGTCTCTCTCCATCTCCACTGTCTTTTCCTCTAAGCATATAAACCTACTCAAAATCTGCCCACTTTAACATAGAAATATGCCAAAATCTACCCTTTCTTCTCCTTGCATTCCCATTACAATTTTTAAAATAAATCTTATTGGCATAACATTTACATGCAATGAATGCACCCATTTTTAGTGTCCAGATTGATGACTTTTGAGAAATGCATATATTCCTATACTGAACACAATGAAGATACAGAATATTTCCATTGTCACCCAAGTGTTCTCTTATCTTTTTCCAGTCAATCCCATCATTCCCTCAATCCACCACAGCACCAGCCAATCACTAATCTACTTTCTGCCACTGTACGTTAATTTGTATCTTTTAGAGTTTTACATAAATGGAATTGTACAGTATGGAGCCTTTTGTTTCTGGTTTTTCTCTCAACACAGTTTTTTTCCTCTTTTAAAGATTTATCCATTGTGTGCATCAGTAGCTTGCTCTTACTGATGAATAGTAGCCCACTGCGTTGGTTTACTGCAGTTTTTCTTCATTTTTTCACCTGTTTACAGACATTAGGTTGTTTCAGCCTTTTTGCCATTATGAATAAAGGTGCATTCAACATTTGTAAACAAGTCTTTTTGTGATATATGTTTATGTTTTTATTTATTTTGGGTAAATACATAGGAAAGTGATGGCTGGGTTTTATGGTAAGTGTGTTTAACTTCTTAAGAAACTGTCAAACTAGTTTCCAAACTGGTCGCACCATTTTACATTCCTAGAAGCAGCATATGAGAGTTCTAATGACTCCACATTCTCACCACCGCTTGGTATATTAGTTTTAAAATGGAAAACATCCTAATATATCTAATCATCTATAGAAGACATTGATAAAGCATCTGTTGAAATGTTCTGCCCATTAAAAAATTATGTGATCTTCAACTCAAATAAATAAAGCAAGAAGACAAGATTAGAGAAAAAAGAGTGAAAAGAAATGAACAAAACTTCCAAGAAATATGGGACTATGCGAAAAGATCAAATCTATGTTTGATTGGTGTACCTGAAAGTGATGGGGAGAATGGAACCAAGTTGGAAAACACTCTTGAGGATATTATCCAGGAGAACTTCCCCAACCTAGCAAGGCGGGCCAACATTCAAATTCAGGAAATACAAAGACCACCACAAAGATATTCCTCGAGAAGAGCAACCCCAAGACACATAATCATCAGATTCACCAAGGTTGAAATGAAGGAAAAAATGTTAAGGGCCACCAGAGAGATAGGTTGGGTTACCCACAGCCAGAAGAAACCCTAGAAGCCAGAAGAGAGCTGGGGCCAATATTCAACATTCTTAAAGAAAAGAATTTTCAACCCGGAATTTCATATCCAACTAAACTAAGCTTCATAAGTGAAGGAGAAATAAAATCCTTTACAGATAAGCAAATGCTGAGAGATTTCATCACCACCAGGCCTGCCTTACAAGAGCTCCCGAAGGAAGCACTAAATATGGAAAGGAATAACCGGTACCAGCCACTGCATAAACATACCAAATTGTAAAGACCATCGACACTATGAAGAAACTGCATCAACTAATGGGCAAAATATCCAGCTAGCATCAAAATGACAGGATCGAATTCACACATGACAATGTTAACCTTAAATGTAAACAGCCCCATTTAAAAGACACAGACTGGCAAACTGGATAAACAGTCAAGACCCATCAGTGTGCTATATTCAGGAGACCTATCTCACGTGCAAAGCCACACATAGGCTCAAAATAAAGGGATAGAGAAAAATTTACCAAGAAAATAGAAGGCAAAAAATAAATAAAAAGGAAAAGAAAAAGCAGGGGTTGCAATCCTAGTCTCTGATAAAACAGACTTTAAACCAACAAAGATCAAAAGAGACAAAGAAGGGCATTATATAATGGTAAAAGATCAATGCAACAAGAAGAGCTAACTATATGCACCCAATACAGGAGCACCCAGATTCATGAAACAAGTTCCTAGATACCTGCAAAAAGACTTAGACTCCCACACAAAATAGTGGGAGACTTTAACACCCCACTGTCAGTATTAGATCAACGAGACAGAAAAGTAACCAGGATATCCAGGACTTGAATTCAGCTCTGGACCAACCAGACCTAATAGACATCTACAAAACTCTCCATCCCAAATCAACAAAATATACACTTTTCTCAGCACCACATTGCACTTATTCTAAATTTGACCACATAATTAGAAGTAAAACACTCCTTAGTAAATGCAAAAGAACAGAAATAACAGTCTCTCGGACCACAGTGCAAACAAATTAGAACTCAGGATTAAGAAATTTACTCAAAACTGCACAATTACATGGAAATTGAATAACCTGTTCCTGAATGACTACTGAATAAATAATGAAATGAAGGCAGAAATAAAGATGTTCTTTGAAACCAATGAGAACAAAGACACAACGTACCAGAATGTCTGGGACACATTTAAAGCAGTGTGAAGAGGGAAATTTATAGCACTAAATGCCCACAAGAGAAATGAGGAAAGATCTAAAATTGACACACTAACATCACAATGAAAAGAACCAGAGAAGCAAGAGCAAACAAATTGAAAAGCTAGCAGAAGCCAAGAAATAACTACAATCAGAGCAGAACTGAAGGATACAGAGACACAAAAAAATCCTTCAAAAAATCAATGAGGCTGGGCGCGGTGGCTCACGCTTGTAATCCCAGCACTTTGGGAGGCCAAGGTGGGTGGATCACGAGATCAGGAGTTCAAGACCATCCTGGCTAACACAGTGAAACCTCGTCTCTACTAAAAATACAAAAAATTAGCCAGGTATAATGGCACGCGCCTGTAGTCCCAGCTCCTTGGGAGGCTGAGGCAGGAGAATCACTTGAAACCAGGAGGCGGAGGTTGCAGTGAGCCGAGATCACACCACTGCACTCCAGCCTGGGTGGCAGAGTAAGACTCCGTCTCAAAAAAAAAAAAAAAAAAAAAAAAAAAAAAAAAAAAAAATCAATGAACCCAGGAGCTTGTTTTTTGAAAAGATCAACAAAATAGATAGACCGCTAGCCAGACTAATAAAGAAGAAAAGAGAGAAAAATCAAATACATGCAATAAAAAATGATAAAGGGGATATCACCACCAATCCCACAGAAATACAAACTACCATCAGAGAATACTATAAACACCTCCATGCAAATAAACTAGAAAATCTAGAAGAAATGGGTAAATTTCTGGACACATACACCCTCCCAAGACTAAACCAGGAAGAAGTTGAATCCCTGAATAGACCAATAACAAGGTCTGAAATTGAGGCAGCAATTAATAGCCTATAAACCAAAAAAAGTCCAGGACTAGATGGATTCACAGCCGAATTCCACCAGAGGTACAAAGAGGAGCCGGTACCATTCCTTCTGAAACTATTCTAAATGATAAAAAAAGAGGGAATCCTCTCTAACTCATTTTATGAGGCCAGTTATCATCCTAATACCAAAACCTGGCAGAGACACAACAAAAAAGAAAATTTTAGGCCAATATCCCTGATGAACATTGATGTAAAAATCCTCAATAAAATACTGGCAAACTGAATCCAGCAGCACATCAGAAAGCTTATCCACCATGATCAAGTCGGCTTCATCCCTGGGATGCAAGACTGGTTCAACATACACAAACCAATAAATGTAATCCATCACATAAACAGAAGCAATGACAAAAACCACATGATTATCTCAATAGATGCAGAAAAGGCCTTCAACAAAATTCAACAGCCCTTCACGCTAAAAACTCTCAATAAACTAGGTATTGATGGATCATGTCTCAAAATAATAACAGCTATTTATGACAAACTCACAGCCAATATCATACTGAATGGGCAAAAACAGGAAGCATTCCCTTTGAAAACAGGCACAAGACAAGGATGTCCTCTCTTACTACTCCTATTCAAAATAGTATTGGAAGTTCTGGCCAGGGCAATCAGGCAAGAGAAAGAAATAAGGGATATTCAATTAGGAAAAGAGAAAGTAAATTGTATCTGTTTGCAGATGACATGATTGTATATTTAGAAAATCCCATCTCAGCCCCAAATCTCCTTAAGCTGATAAGCAACTTCACCAAAGTCTTGGATACAAAATCAATGTGCAAAAATTACAAGCATTCCTATACACTAATAACAGACAAACAGAGAGCCAAATCATGAGTGAGCTCCCATTCACAATTGCTACAAAGAGAATAAAATACCTAGAAATACAACTTACAAGGGATATGAAGGACCTCGTCAAGGAGAACTACAAACCACTGCTCAAGGAAATAAGAGAGGACACAAACAAATGGAAAAACATTCCATGCTCATGGATAGGAAGAATAAATATTGTGAAAATGGCCATACTGCCCAAAGTAATTTATAGATTCAGTGCTATCCCCATAAAGCTACCATTGACTTTCTTCACAGAATTGGAAAAATCTACTTTAAATTTCATATGAAACCAAAAAAGCACTCACACAGCCAAGATAATCCTAAGGAGGAAAAAAAAAATCTAGAGGCATCATGCTACCTGACTTCAAACTATACTACAAGGCTACAGTAACAAAAACAGCTTGGTACTGGTACAAAAACAGATATATAGACCAATAGAACAGAACAGAGGCCTCAGAAATAACACCACATATCTACAACCATCTGATCTTTAACAAACCTGACAAAAATAAGCAATGGGGAAAGGATTCTCTATTTAATAAATGGTGTTGGGAAAACTGGCTAGCCATATGCAGAAAGCTGAAACTGGATCCCCTTTTTTTATACCTTATACAAACACTAACTCAAGATGGATTAAAGACTTAAACATAAGACCTAAAACCATAAAAACCCTAGAAGAAAAACCTAGGCAATGCCATTCAGGACATAGGCATGGGGAAAGACTTCATGACCGAAACACCAAAAGCAATGGCAACAAAAGCCAAAATAGACAAAAGGGATCTAATTAAACTAAAGAGCTTCTGCACAACAAAAGAAACTATCATCAGAGTGAACAGAGAAAAATTCTGCAATCTATCCATCTGACAAAGAGCTAATATCCATAATCTACAGAGAACTTAAACAAATTTTCAAGAAAAAACCAAACAACTCCATCAAAAAGTGGGTGAAGGATATGAACAGACACTTCTCAAAAGGAGACATTTATGCAGCCAACAAACACATGAAAAAATGCTCATCATCACTGGTCAGCAGAGAAATGCAAATCAAAGCCACAATGAGATACAATCTCATGTCAGTTAGAATGGCAATCGTTAAAAAGTCATGAGACAACAGATGCTGGAGAGGATGTGGAGAAATAGGAACGCTTTTACACTGTTGGTGGGAGTGTAAATTAGTTCAACCACTGTGGAAGACAGTGTGGTGATTCCTCAAGGACCTAGAAATAGAAATACCATTTGACCCAGCAATCCCATTACTGAGTATATACCCCCAAAATTACGAATCATTCTACCATAAAGACACATGCACATGTATGTTTATTGCAGCACTGTTCACAATAGCACAGACTTGGAACCAACCCAAATGCCCAACAATGATAGACTGGATAAAGAAAATGTGGCACATATACACCATGGAATACTATGCAGCCATAAAAAGGATGAGTTCATGTCCTTTGCAGGGACATGGATGAAGCTGGAAACCATCATTCTCAGAAAACTAACACAGGAACAGAAAACCAAACACCACATGTTCTCACTGATAAGTGAGAGCTGAACCATGAGAACACATGGAAACAGAAAAGGGGACATCACACACCAGGGCCTATCAGGGGGTATGGGGCTGAGAAAGGGATAATATTAGGAGAAACACCCAATGTAGATGACAGGTTGATGGGTGCAGTAAACCACCATGGGACATGCATAACTATGTAAAAACCTGTACATTCTGCACATGTACCCCAGAACTTAAAGTATAATAAAAAAATGTGATCTTTCTTCTTATTGACTTTTAAAAGTTCTTTATATACTTTAGACATAAATCCCTTTCAGATATGTTTTGCAAATATTTTCTTCCAGTCTGTGTTCTGCTTTTTTATTTTCATAACAGTACTTTTTAAAAGCAAAAGCTTTACATTTTTGTAAAGTATAATTTTTTTCTTTTATAGTTCATATTTATAGAGCCCATTTAGGAGTTTTTTGTTTAACACAGGATCATTCCAATTTCTCTGATGTTTTCTTGCAGAAGTTTTATCATTTTGATTTTTTGGTTAGGTCTATTACCTATTTTAATGTTTGTGAACTGCGTGAAGTAGCAGTTGAGGTTCTTTTTCCCATATGGCTCTCTTCTGTTGTTCCAACATTATTTATTTATTTATTTATTTATTTATTTTTGAAATGGAGTTTTGCTCTTGTCACCCAGCAAATTATTTATTTATTAATATAATTATTTATTTATTTATTCATTTTTGAAATGGAGTGTAGTTGTACAATCCTGGTTCACCGCAACTTCCACCTCCTGCCTCCAAGTGATTCTCCTGCCTCAACCTCCGGAGTAGCTGGGATTACAGGCACGCATCATCAGGCCTGTCTAATTTTGTCTTTTTAGTATAGATGGGGTTTCTCTATGTTGGTCAGGCTGGTCTCGAACTGCTGTCCTCAGGTGATCTGCCTGTCTCGGCCTCCCAAAGTGCTGGGATTATAGGTGTGAACCACTGTACCCAGTGCAACATTATTTCTTAAAATGCTGACATTTCTTCCACTGACTTACCTTGGCAAATCATTGAACCATATATGTATGGACTGTTTCTGGATTCTTTATTCTGTTCTTTTGGTCTATTCTTTATGCCATCTTTATTCCAGTGTGTCCATCTTTATGCCAATACCATGCTATTTTGATTAACAAGGTTCTTTAGTAAGTCTTGAAACTGGTTAGCTAAAGTCCTCCAATTTTGTTCTCTTTTCTCAAAATATTTTTGCTATTCTAAGTTCTTTGAATTTCTATAGAGTTTAGAATCAGCTTGTCAATTTATTTTTTGTCTACAATAAATAAAACCGTGCTTGTGATCCAGATTATGTTGAATTTATAGGCCCATTTAAGGAGACTTAATCATTTTACAATATTGAGTCTTCCAATTCATAAATATGGTATTTTTCTCCACTTATTTGGGTATTATTTTATTTATCTCAGTAATGTTTCTTAAGTTTAAGTGTACATGTCTTGCACTGTATTTTGTTAAATATATCCCAGTGTTTTCCACGTTTAGTACTGTTGTACATGGTATTGTTTAAATTTCCAATTGTTGATTATTAGAATATAGATAAACTTTTTTTTTTTGAGACAGAGTTTCACTCTTGTTGCCCAGGTTGGAGTGCAATGGTGCCATCTTGGCTCACCGCAACCTCCACGTCTTGGTTCAAGCGATTCTCCTGCTTCAGCCTCCTCAGTAGCTCGGATTACAGGTGCTTGCTACTATGCCTGGCTACTTTTTTTGTCTTTTTAGTCGAGACAGGGTTTCACCATGTTGGCCAGGCTCGTCTTGAACTCCTGAACTCAGGTGATCCACCCACCTTGGCCTCCCAGAGTGCTGGGATAACAGGCGTGAGCCATCGCACCCGGCCTAGATATGCTTTTTTTTTTTTTTTTTTTTTTTTTACATTCACTTTGGATACCGCAACTTTACTAAATACACTTCTTTGTAGTTGTTGGGATTTTCCATGTATACAATCATGTCATCTGCAAATAAGGGCAGTTTTACTTTCTGCTTTTCAATCTCAATTATTTTTCATCTTTTATTTCTTTATATTATCAATTAATATTTAAGGAGACTATTAAATAGAATTGCTGAGAGTAGACATTCCCGTCTAACCGCTGATTTGGGGAGCAAAGCATTCTGAATCTCACCATTAAGAGTTATCTTAGCTATACATTTTTCATAGGTGCTCTTCATCAGGCTAAGGAAGTTCCTTGCATTTCTACTTTTCTGGGAGTTTTTATCACGAACGGTTGCTGTATTTTTTCTGCATCTGTCTGTGCCTCCTATGCTAGATTTGAGACTAGGATGAGAGTCCACTGACTCTCATATAAATAAATAGCACTGACTCCACTGGCAGAGGCTGTGTGACATGGGAAAATGGAACAGATAAGCTTGGTGTTACAGAGTCAGACAGTCATTGACACTCTTTCTCCCAAACCTCCCTAAAGCTATTTGAAATTTTCCACTTAGAGGAGGCTTAATTATTCCCATCACAAATACTCCTGCAGCACAAAGGACTGATAATATAACAGACACCAATTCGGTGAGATTGTTTTTCTAACAGCAAACTGAGAAGCACTGAGGAAATCAGAAGAGGTGTGAGAGGTAATGGTGAAACCCAATAAACCCTGGGAGGGGCAGGTGAAGATGAGCCACCAGAGGAGAAAGCAATCCAAGAAGAGGAGAGAGATGTCAAAGACAGGAAGTGAGAGGATGCCATAGATATGTTTTCCATTCTCGAGAACCCTGGTGATAACCATTATGCCATTGAAATCCTGCTCGCCTACATTAATGCTTTCTTCAACAAGCAAGGTTACAAACAAGTATTTTAAAACAAAATTATGCTCTGAGCTGTTTTTGGCAAGTATGCCTAAGGACTATTTTGGAAGACTGAATCCTCGTTCAGTTCACAGCTCTCTCTCTAGTCCAGATCGCTCCAATCAGGCTTTCCAGCATATTATCTTCCAGACCAGCATTCCTCACTGTGTGCTTTAGAGAGCACTATTTCAGAGTAGAGTTAATAGATATACACATACACTAAAAAAAAAGCAAAAAACGAAACCAATAATTCCGTGAGTGATGCTAAACATGTATGCTTATATTAGAATTCAATAGGACTGTGGATATACAAATGAGCATAGTGAATTTTCAAAAGGATATTATAGTGAAGCACTATATGTGGTATTTAAGTTGGAAATAAAATTTAGATTTCTGGGCTCTTCAAGAGGTCTGGTAGAAATACCACTTGACTTCAAGACAGAAAATCCACTTTCCATTTCTAGCGCTTCTGTTTAGTGTCCATCTAAGGGCGGTTATTTACAATTTCTGTCTTTGTTTCTTCATCAATATAAAGATAATTATTTAACTTACCTCGTAGGGTTAATCATAAAGATTAAATTAGTATACGTAAAATCACCTAGTCAATATCTGATGCTGAAAAAATGTAAGTTCTCCTTTTAATTCCAAACTACATTCTCTTAAAGAAAAGGCAGACTGGCCGGACCTGGTGGCTCACGCCTATAATCCCAGCACTTTGGGAGGCCAAGGTAGGCAGATCACAAGGTCAAGAGATCAAGACCATCCTGGCCAACATGGTGAAACCTCATCTCTACTAAAAATAGAAAAATTAGCTGGGTGTGGTGGCGCGTGCCTGTAGCCTCAGCTACTGGGGAGGCTGAGATAGGAGAATCACTTGAACCCGGGAGGTGAAGGTTGCAGTGAGCCAAGATCGCGCCACTGCACTCCAGCCTGGTGACGGAGCGAGACTCCATCTCAAAAAAAAAAAAAAAAAAAAAGGCAGATTTAAAAAATTCATTGTGAATTACATAACTAATATAATTGTCATGAATGATCAACTAATTAATTGCAATCTAATTAATATTTACAATCTTACATACAGAAACTGACCTAATTGAGGGTCAGTTAACAACTAAAGGGAATATGAGTTAACATTATACATAAGATATTTAATGTACGTATAACACATGAACTGCCATTCACATTAGGAAAATTCTGGGGAATTCTAGTTCCTGCATGAGAGACAGAGTGACCCAAGCCTTTAGGGGAACACTACAGTTTGTGAGTTTGGAATAGAAATAAAGCTGATTGACCCATTGGTAGGAGAATATCAGTGCAATTTTAGTGAAACAAAGTAAACATTGAAAGAAAAGGGGCACTTTGAAGCAGCCTAGCAAAAGAAAAGGCACACTCCACACAATTAAAGTCCTTGCCTCATTTATTGGACATTTGACCTTGGACATTTAGAAGGGCTTTACTTGCTTTAAATGTGAAATGGAAATAACACTTCCTCTGCCTGGAGGGCAGGGGCTGGATTAGATTCTCTTTTTCCCTTCTAAGATCCGCATTTCCCTTTATACAGCTTTAACTTTTGATCTTGGCT
Organism: Cacajao melanocephalus; assembly: GCA_963573385.1. Taxonomy (NCBI): domain Eukaryota; kingdom Metazoa; phylum Chordata; class Mammalia; order Primates; family Pitheciidae; genus Cacajao; species Cacajao melanocephalus. Next base: position 27,303 of record CAUYLG010013054.1, on the reverse strand, counting down.
TCATTGTCCAAAACTACTCAATGTCCAAAATTGCAAAGTTGTATGGGCGAATACAAAATCCTACCGTTAATTGTGTATGTAATTGCTGAGATTAAGTTTTGTGACTTAAAATTCACTGAAGTGAATCCTAAAGCTCTCAATTTGTTCATTATGCCCACATAGTCTCTTATCTTAGACCTTAAGAGGAAAGCTTTAATCCTTGCAGCTTTAAACCAAGGCATTTGAATCTTAGTCGGTCGCTTTGGCAGTGCAGCCAGCCTGAAGAGCGTACCACTAGGTGGCGCTAAAGATCCGGCTGTAGAAGGAGAATTGCCGATAAACAGCACAAGCGTATTCCCCTCTGGGTTCCTCTATTAGCCAGCGCCAGCCTACTGTTTGCTTTATTGTCAGGGATCTTGGGGATGTCGTGGCTTGAGTGTGATTCAAACAGTCACTCTGCAGTCCTCAGCAGTTTGTAAAGGGGGTCTGGGGCCTGGCGATAGTCTCTCCAGGGCCTTATGAAAAGATCATTAATGACCCTTCCTTTCTGCCTCCTCCCTCCACCTTCCCTCAGTCCCCAAGTCTGGTGGCCTATCCTGTGTTTCTTCAACCATTCATTCAGGCATCTATTGCATGCTCTTATGGATCAGGCATGCAGCTAGGAGTGCTGTGGTTTGAGACACACATAATTCTAGCATTTCTTTCTTGATCTGCCATCAGTACTGAACCCAGGTACCATGCATTAGGGTGACTGCTCAGGCCCTGCACTTAGGGGATCAGGCTGCTGGCAGCTGAGCTATATTTCAAGAAGGGGATAGAGTGGATATATTGTGGTTCTTATATTTACAACCAGCCCAGAACCCCTCCCTCCACCAAAACACACCATCTACACAAGGGCCTATGGCCTCCGTCCATCCTCCCATATCCATCTTCCATTTGTCATCTTCTTTTTCTCTTTCACATAGCACTTGATACTTATTTTAATTGAACTCTAAGGCAATGTAGTCTTTGGTAATTTTTTTAAGTAAAAAGGCTGTTGGGAATACACTTATAAATTGGAATATTACTCAGCAATGAATAGAAATGAGCTATCAAGCTATTAATTAAAAGACATGGAGGTGGCCGGGTGTAGTGGCTCACGCCTGTAATCCCAGCTCTTTGGGAGGCTGAGACGGGCAGATCACTTGAGGTCAGGAGTTCGAGACAAGCCTGGCCAACATGGTGAAACCCTCATTTCTACTAAAATTACAAATTTAGCTGGGTGTGGTGGTATGCACCTGTAATCCCAGCTACTTGGGAGGCTGAGGAAGAAGAATAACTTGAAACCAGGAAGCTGAGATTGCAGCCTGTGTGACAAAGCAAGACTCCATCTAAAAAAAAAAATACAGAAAAGAAAAGACATGGAGGAAACTGAAATGCATATTGCCAAGTGAAGGAAGCCAATCTGAAAAGGCTACACACATATAGTATGATTCCAACTATATGACAACTGGGAACGACAAGGCTATGCAGACAGTAAAACAATCAGAGGTTGCCAGGGGTTCAGGGGGAGGGAGGAGGATATAAATAGGCGGAACACAGGGAACTTGTATGGCAGTGAAACTATTCTGTGTAATACAATAATTGTGTATATGTGTTGTACATTTTAAAAAAAACACAGAATGTACAAAAAAAAAATAAACTCTAATGCTGGCCGGGAGCAGTGGTTCATGCCTGTAATCCCAACACTTTCAGAAGCTGAGGTAGGTGGATCACCTGAGGTCGGGAGTTCGAGACAAGCCTGACCAACATGGAGAAACCTCATCTCTACTAAAAATATGAAATTAGCTGGGCATGGTGGTACATGCCTGTAATCCCAGCTACTTGGGAGGCTGAGGTGGGAGAATCACTTGAACCCGGGAGGTGGAGATTGTGGTGAGCCGAGATCACGCCATTGCACTTCAGCCTGGGCAACAAGAGCGAAACTCCCCCTCAAAACAAACAAACAAACACCCCAATGTAGACTATGGATGTTAGTTCATAAGGATATAACAACATTGGGTCTACAATTACAACAAATTGATGCAAGGAGTTAATAATAGGGGAAACAGGGGAAGAAGGTAGAGAGCATATATGGACTCTACTTTCTACTTAATTTCTCTGTAAACCAGAAAAGTCTATTAATTTTTAGAAAAGCCTGAGAGGAAAGGCCTCGTATTTACATGGTGCTTTACGGTTTTAAAATTACTCCATTTAATTCTCATAAGAACACCGTAAGATGGAGAAGCCTAGAACTGTCCTGAGTTCACAGACTGGTCACTGAGTTCAAAGAAATCAAGTGACTTCTGGAGACCACACAGCTAATAGCAGCAAGGCGACGACTTGAACCTGGGTATTCCGGTTCTGGTTGCAGGTTTAGAATTCTTCGTATTCTAAACACTTGCAAGCAAGGGCAATGGTGTCAGTCCTGTACTCTCTCCAGTGACTGTTGTTTCTTTCCTAGGGTTTTAGGGGAGGTCGATTTCATAGAGGCATACAACATAAAGTATAACTCAAGACGTCACACTAAGGCTGACATGATTTAATGCAAGGATCTCATGCAGAAAACAGCATCTTCAACGTACTTTCTTCTCCCTACACTACTATCCATTCTTGCCTCCAGTGTCTTTTGGGATTTAACTTCCTCTACACTTTTAGGATAATCCATTACAGCAAGAATAAAAGCAGAGAGATCAGCTAGAAGAGGCCGGGGCCACTTTTATAGAACCTCATACTGAGAATGTGGGATTGTTCTCCTAAGAGAACCGCAGTGGCCTGTGATGGAATCTGGGCCTTCTAGAAGGCATCATCCCAGTGCAAATCACTGTCAGCGCTGAGACTGCCAAAAACAAGTCTTCAACAGTGACACCTCGTGATGATAAGAATCAATAACAGTAGAAGCCTGGAGACCTGAATTTTCTCTTTTCAGGGGTTATGGAGACCATTCTGACTCCTCTGGAGGCTGTATAAACCTCTAGAAATTTTAACTGTATGATTTATTCATTCCTCCAACTTCCTTGAGCACTTAATGTGTGCCCAACACCAAATATATACTGATGAACAAGACAGATGGGGTCCCTGTCCCCAAAGAGCGTATAGTCTGGGCAGAATGGGGCATGGGGGATAGGAGGGCATGGGGGATGGGGGACTGATAGTAAACATGAAACTAATACATGAATATATATTGCAAATTATAGTCTCTTCAACATGGTGGAGGAGGGGAATGAAAGCTCCCATGAGAGGCACCTGCTTTCAGTGAATTAGTCATTTGACCGCTTGTGCAATTGAACAGAAAAATAAAAGAGATTGTGATCATGTTTGCAGCCTGAGGTTGGGGAGCAGTTCATGAAAACTACACCAAGGAATGTGGAATCTGGAAAGACACATTTTGGAAAGGACTGAAGTAGACTGGGAATACCCATATAATGACTAGGGCAAATCAGATGCAATGGGAGGGTCGTCTGACTGTGATTCTCATGTGGTAGCTGCCCCTACTGCAGTATGTTCTGGCCAGACTCTGGAAGGTGGATGAAACCTAAGTAAGTAGAGATGTGGTCTGAAAGGGGAAGATGAATCTAGAAAGTGAAGAGATTACTGGTGAAACGTCTCTGGAAAGCTGAGCTTTTCCTATGAGAAATAGACTGTGGTTTAGAAAGTATAGCAAAGGTAACTTTTTTTTTTTAGACAGAGTCTCATTCTGTTGCCCAGGCTGGAGTTCAGTGGCACGATCTTGGCTCACTGCAACCTCCGCCTCCCAGGTACAAGTGAGCCTCCTGCCTCAGCCTCCTGAGTAGCTGAGATTACAGGCGCCCACCACAATGCCTTGATAATTTTTTGTATTTTTAGTAGAGACAAGGTTTCACCATGTTGGCCAGGCTGGTCTTGAACTCCTGACCTCAAGTGATCCACCTGCCTTGGCCTCCCAAAGTGCTAGGATTACAGGCATGAGCCACTGCTCCCGTCCTATCAAAGGTAACTTATTTTCACATGTTACCCACAGTTTTGAGGAACAGTGGGGAACAGAAGAGATAGAGCCTCTGTCTCCATGAAGTCTATTACATTCTGAGGGGAAAGACAGACATTCTAATGGGGAGCACAGCCCAGATGAAAATGACCACTCAGATGAGTTGCTATTTTTTTTCACCTTGCCCATCCCACCAGACTTCCACCATTGCTACTGCTGAGAGAGGGCCCTGCACCCTTGTTATGCAGAGTTGTGTTCCCCTAAAAGACACCTTGAAGTCCTAATCCCCCAGTGCCTCATTTATTTGGAAATAGGGTCTCTGCAGCTATAATTATTTAAGATGAGGTCATATGGGGAGAAGGGCCCTGAGCTCCTTCTTTTTTTTTTTTTTTTTTTTTTTTTGAGACTGAGTCTCCCACTGTTGCCCAGACTGGAGTGCAGTGGTGCAGTCTCAGCTCACTGCAACCTCCACCTCCCGGGTTCAAGCGATTCTCCTGCCTCAGCCTCCCAAGTAGATGGGATTACAGGTGCCTGTCACCACGCCCAGCTAATTTTTTCTATTTTTAGTAGAGACGGAGTTTCACCATGTTGGCCAGGCTGGTCTTGAATTCCTGACCTCGTGATCTGCCAGCCTCAGCCTCCCGAAGTGCTGGGATTACAGGTGTGAGCCACCGCACCTGGCAAGGGTGAGCTCTTAATCTGATCTGACTTGTGTCTTTTTAAGAGGTGGGGAGAAAGACACATGGGCAAGAGAATACCATGCAGAAACACAGACACACAAGGGGAGGATGCCTGGTGACCCTGGAGGCAGAAATCGGAGTGACGCATCGACCTGCCAAGGAACGCCAAGCACTGCTAGCAAACACCAGATGCTTGATGGGGCCGGGGATTCTCCTGCTCAGATTTCAGAGGGAGCCTGGCCTTGCAGACGCCTTGATTCCTGACTTCCAGCCTCCAGAACGGTGAGAGAATAAAATTCGGTTCTTTTAAGACCCCAGATTTGTTACGACGGCCCTAGGAAATTAGCACAGCTCTCATCTCTTGCCCTAAGTGAACTTATCCATCTCCATTATTTAAAAAACCATCTGCTTGCTGCTCATTCCCAAGTAATACAGTAGAGCTGCATTAGATGAACAGTGATTCAATTCTACTCACTTGATGGAAAAAAAAAGTGCTATAAAAAGAGAAAATGGACAAAAAAAAAAAAACCCTACTTTTTCCATAGTTCCATTTCTACTTAATTTTTTTGTTTTTTGGGTTTTTGTTTTTTTTTTTTAAGATGGAGTTTTGCTCTTGTTGCCCAGGCTGGAGTGTAATGGCAAGATGTCCGCTCACTGCTACCTCGGCCTAGCGGTTTCAAGGGATCCTCCTGAGTAGCTGGGATTACAGGCATGCACCACCATACCTGGCTAATTTTTGTATTTTTAGTAGAGATGGAGTTTCTTCATGTTGGTTAGGCTGGTCTCGAACTCCTGACCTCAGGTGATCTGCCTGCCTCAGCCTCCCAAATTGCTGAGATTACAAGTGTGAGCCACCACACCCGGCCCAAACCCGACTTTGACTTCGCTTAAACTGGAGAAGATATTAGAGAGGAGGGGAGATGGGAGGAGTTCTGGCCACACATCAGGGAGAAAAACAAGTTAACTCTTGGCCTTTGAGCTTCCAAAGACTCAGGTTCACAGCTCTAAGGGCTTTACAAGGATGATTTTTTTTTTAGACCGAGTTTCACTCTTGTTACTCAGGCTGGAGTGCAATGGTGCAATCTCGGCTCACCGCAACCTCCGCCTCCTGGGTTCAAGCAATTCTCCTGCCCCAGCCTCCTGAGTACAGGCATGTGCCACCATGCCCAGCTAATTTTTGTATTTTTTCGTAGAGACAGGGTTTCACCATGTTGACCAGGATGGTCTCGATCTCTTGACCTTGTGATCCATCCGCCTCAGCCTCCCAAAGTGCTGGGATTATAGGCGTGAGCCACCGTGCCCAGCTGAAGGATGATTTTTAATTGTTTATGCTTTGATGTTACCTGCTGACTTTACAAATTAACCCTGAGGCCAGGTGAGATTCTACTACATCTCTAGCCGCCACCTCATCTTTCACTCCAGCTTGTATAACTGGCTGCTGAACACGTCTAGTTGGGTGTCTCACACACATCTCAAACAAACATGTTCAAAACTAAATTCTGGATTCTCCTCCCTAACCAGTTTATCCCGTTTCCATCCCCACCATGTCAGTCCAAGGGATTACACTTCCCTCCTGGAAGTTTTTGGAAAGAGCCCAGTTGCCATCCCTGCCTTCACATTTGCCTCCAACAGTCTATTCTCCACTTGAGACTCCAATCATAGCTACCCTGCTTAAATCCTCAAACGTCTTCCCAGTGCCCTTACGATAGTCTCCTAAATCCTCACCACAGCCACAAGCCCCCGTGGAATCTAGCCCCGCCTACTTTCCCACTTCGCCACAGGTTACTCTCTCTGTCACTTACTGCATTCCAATCATCCTGGCTTCGTTCCTTCTTTTCAAACATGCCAAACTCTTTCCCACCGAATTCCCTGTCCCAGCAGAGGGAACAGTGTGCGTGAAAGCGTTTCCATGGCTGGTTCCTTCTCTGCCTCGGGTTTTAACTTAAAACTCATCTCCTTGGAGACGCCTTTCCTAACTCCTTAGTCTACAGTAGGGGCTCCTCCACTTGTCTCTCATGGGACTCTGTTCTTTCCTTTAAGCACTTACTATAATTTGCAATATATATTCATGTATAAGTTTCATGTTTAGTATCAGTCTGCTATCCCCCATGCCAACCTATGCCTTGCCCCATCCTGCCCAGACTATAAGCTCTTTGGGGGCAGGGACCCTGTCTGACTTGTTCATCAGTATATATTTGGTGTTGGGCACATATTAAGTGCTCAAGAAAGTTGAAGGAATGAAGGAATGATACAGCTAAAATTTCACAATTGCGGTAAGTCCTGGAAAGGGCAAATAAGGGTTGTTTGGTCTGAGAACAAATACTAACACCACATGACCGAGGCTGGGATTATTGAAGGGCTGGTCTGGGGAAGTGATGCTTAAGGTGAGTCCCTAAGGACTGGTATCAGGTAGAACGCCTTCCAGACTTGGAGGAGCAGTGTGTGCAAGGGCCCTGAGGCTGAAAGGAGCACAGGGTGTTCTAGGATCTGAAAGGTAGAACTCAAAGCAAGAAGGAGAAAGACTCTAGGAGAGGCCGATGAGGCAGGCCGGAAGCCTGGAGATGTGGAACAGTTTGGTGTAACAAGAGGCCATTTTAAGAACAGGAATGATTTCACCAAATTTGTGTAAGATCAGTCGGGCTGCTGGGTGGAGACTTTCTAAGATGGGGTTGCAGTGGGATGGCGAGGAGTAAGGATGGATATAGAATGACGGGGGGTCCATAGGAGGCAATGTGAGAAACTGTGGGTTGAACTAGGGTGAGGGAAGCAGAGGTGAACAGACAATTTCCAAAGATATTTAGAAAGATACGCAAAGAAGAAAAAGACTAGGTCCTTGTCCTCAAAAGACTTACTTTTTCTGAGCATGGAAAGACACATAGAAAGAGGAATTGTAGGCCAGGTGGCGTGGCTCACATCTGTAATCCCAACACTTTGGGAGGCCAAGGTAGATGTATCACAGGGTCAGAAGTTTGAGACCAGCCTGGCTAACATAGTGAAACCCCGTGTCTATTAAAAATACAAAAAAAAAAATTAGCTGGGCGTGATGGCACATGCCTGTAATCCCAGCTACTCAGGAGGCTGAGGCAGGAGAATCGCTTGAACCCAGGAGGCAGAGGTTGCAGTGAGCCAAGATCACGTCACTGCACTCTATCCTGGGTGACAGAGCGAGACTCTGTCTCAAAAAAAAAAAAAAAAAAAAAAAAAAGAAAAGAGGAATTGTAAAGGGAAGAAGCAAAGAGGAAGAGAAAAGAATTGCCTAGAATAATAAATCCTGAAAGTATTAAAAAGGGAGTTCTGGGAAGGGATAGTCTAAGAAATGTGTCCTTCCAAATTCTGGTGCTCTGATTCTCTTACAAAACTCCCCATGTAACACAGGAGCCCAACACATATTGGTTTACCACCGGAAATCATCATATTTTGCATTAATAGTTTTGGCCTTCAGCCCATCTTCATGCAGTTTCAGATCTAATTTTTTTTTTTTTTGCTACTCAACAGATTGTATTTTTGGTTGCCTTTTAATTGTTGAATTGCTGTTCTTTATCTGCAGTCTCTGACTAGTAACCTTATTATAGCAATTGCCCAAGACTTAAAACGAAACAATGCGCAATAAAAATCCACAATGATGAAAATGCTTAAATTAAATAAAAGTCTCCTAACAAGTAGCCGAGCATACTGAAATGGATTGTATGAGTCACCAACTGTATGAATGATTTATTTTAGAAGTTATATCAGCTGAAGAAAATCATATATCAGTCTCATCATTCAATACCCAGGCCAGCCCTAATATTCTCATCAGAGAGCCTCTGAATGAAATAGTCTCATGCAGAGATTATTAATCTATAAATAATACCCTAATGGTCTGTTAGTGTTTATGACTACTGTTTTAAACATATTTATTAGTGGCTTTAATAGTTGTTTCATATTTCTCTCTACTATCCCATATATGTTTGCAACTCTGTGTGTGTGTGTGTGTGTGTGTGTGTGTGTGTGTGGGTTTATGTTGTAGCCCTCTAAAATAGGCATACCGTGATAGCCAGACTAGAATCTGCTTCTGTTTGCAATACTATTTTAAAGACAAGTAAGAAAAGAAAAAAAAAATCTCATAAAATATTAAAGAAAATCCTAATTTTGTTACTTGAGGATGCAGAATGGCTTTATGAATAAATAGAGAGCTATGTTTTAAATTGTATTCCTCTTTTATCACAACGGGAAACAGGTACAGCATGGTACTAAGAAAAAACTGTCTCCTTCTATATTCAACACTTCTGACACCAAATGTGTGAGTTTCCCATACCATGCAATTCTGATACTGCCTACCTGGAGTTAGTGCAGACCCCTCATGTTAAGGGCTCAGCCCACAAGACTGCCCTCCACTCAGACTCCAATCACAAGTGGTGGGTCCTCAGGTTACCCACACTTCTGTCCGACTTGGCTACAAATCAGAGGTTCCCACAACTCCCCTCAGGTTTGACAATTTGCTACAACAGCTCACAGAATGCAGGGAAACACTGATGTTTGTTGGTTTACCATATAATAAAGGAGACAGAGGAGCAGCAAGAAGAGGTACATAGGGTGAGGTGGGGAAGGGTCCTAAGTGCAGGGGTTATCCTGTTAGAGTTGGGGTACACCACCTTCCCAGCATGCAGATATATTCACCAACCCAGAAGCTCTTCAAACTCCCTATGTCAGTGATTTTTATGGAGGTTTCATCACAGAGGCAACAATCAATTATTAACTCAATCTCCAGGTCCTTTTCCCTTTTTGGAGGATAGGGCGTAGGGCTGAAAGCTCCAAACTTCTAGCCATGGCAGTGTCATACACTTCGGGGGACCAGCTCCCATCCAGAGCTCCACCAAGAGTCATGTCATTTGACTAAAGACACTCCTATCACCTAGAAAATTTCAAGGAATTTAGGAGAGCTGTATCAGGAACTGGGGCCAAAGACCAAATATTAGAATAAAAGATGCTCCCTACAAAAAGATATCAGAGAAGATCAGTTAATTAAACATTTTACCAAAAGGAAATTATAAGAGTTTCAGAAGCTCTGTGGCAGGAACTGGGGATAAAGGCCAAATATATCTTATTCTATCCCAGTATCACACATAGCGAGAGATCTGATCAGCACTTCACAACGGAGGAGACCCAAATGTCCAATAATCACATGAAAAGTTATTCCACTGCCTTTGTAATTAGAGGAACACATACTGAAATAGAAATGAGATACCATAACAGAATGGCTATAATTAAAAAGACTGATGCCATCAAGCATCGATGAGGGTGTGGAACAATGAGAACACTCATAGATTCTGGGTAGGAGTATAATTGGTACAACCACAATCGAAAATTGCTTGACAATCTCCTCTAAGAGATGAACATGTACATACTCAGTTATTCTACTTGTCAGAATATAGTTGTATTAATTTTCTGTCACTGCCATAACAGATTATCACGAACTTAGTGGCTTAAAAGAATACCAGTTTATTATCCTACAGTTCTGCAGCTCAGAAGTGGGAAGTGGATTTCCTGACTTAAAATCAAGCTGTCAGGAAAGATGTGTTCCTTCTGGAAACTCTATGAACGAATCCATTTCCTTAATCATTTCAGCTCCTAGAGGCCCACCCACAGTCCCTGTCTGATGGTCCCAAAGCTAGCAAGAGGAGAGTTCTCACGTTATGTCACTGTGCCCTCTTCTTCTGTCTTCCTCTTCTACATCCTTCTAAGGATCCTCGTGTTACCCTGAGCCTGCCTGGATAATCCAGAGTAATTTTCCTACTTTAATGTCAGCTATTAACAAATTTACTTCCATTTTCTACCTTCATTCCCTCTGCCATGAAATGTAGCATATTCACAGGTTCTAGGATTAGGACATAGACATCTTTGAGGGATCATTACTTCACCTACCATGGTAGATAACCAGAAATGCATACACATGTGCTTCAAAAGACACCTCTAAGGTTGCTCAGCGCTGTATAATCTTTGTTGGCCAAAAGGCAGAAAAAGCCCAAATGTACATCAGGGCTAGAATAGATTTTTATATATTGTATATTGTGGTGTATGTTCATAAAACAGAATTCTTTACAGCAGTGAAATAAATGAGTCACAGCTTCCAGCTCCAGCTTGAATGGATCTCACAAACATAACATTAAGCAAGAAGCCAGACACAAAAAGAATACATATGGTAGTACTCCACTTATATAAGGTTGAAAACATGCAAGCCCGCTGCTAGAAGTTAAGGTAGTGGCTTCCTGTGGGGAGGAAGAAGAAAGGTGATTAGGAAGAGAACGAGGGCTTTAGGATGCTTCTGGGTCATGTTCTGCTTCTTGGCCTGGGTGGTTACACAGATGTGTTCATTTCATGAGCATTCATTGAGCCGTACAAGTAAATGCGCGTACTTTTTGTATCTTTGTAAGGCTTCAGTAAGATTTTTAAAAAATAACATAGTTATGGCACCGTTTCTTATCAAATGTTTCTTTCCTATTGGTCTCATCCCTATCAGATAAGCCCTTGAGGACAAGAGTCGTGTCTTACTTATCTGTGGATCTCCAGAACGGGTGCTCTATAAATGTCAGAAAGATTCAGTCCTTACAACCAATTATAAGATAGCCAGGGCTGCCACATAGGGTTTCTCAGGATGTGCACTGCACAACTCCAGAGCTTGTTATCCACACTGTCTCCAGCTCCACATAAGTAAAGCAATTATTGTCATCTTGTCCAGTGTCATGGATGAGGAAACTCAGGCTGAGAGCCTAAGAGACACATTACAAAGCGAGAGAACAGATTACAAAATTGCCCTGACTCTGACACTAACTGCAAGTTCAGGGATTTCCCAAACCACTTTCGGGTTTGATATTACTAGAAGGACTCACAGCACAACTGAAAGCTGTTCTACTCAGTTATAGTGTATTAGAGCAAAAGAAAACAGAATAGAAACAGCTAAGGGAAGAAATGCATGGGGCAGAGTCCAGGAAAGCTCCAAACACAGAGCTTCCAGTTACCTTCTCCCAGGGAGATGTACCCAGCATTACTTTCTCAGCAATGTTGTTTGACAATACACATGGAGTACTGTCATCCAAGGAAGTCTCCAGAGTCTGTATTGGGCTCCATCACAGAAACATGGTCACTGCCCATGTGGCTGGCCTAAGCCCCAGCCCCTCGAGAAGTTAAGCTGATATCACATGACTCAAAGACCCCAACATACATCACAATGTTAGACTTTCTTGTGTGGCCCAAAGCCCCCAGGAAAACTTTTATCAGGCATGACATTGCAAGGGCTTAGACATCATCTCTCAAGACCTGAGCACAAAGTCCAGGCCTCTCTTTAGGCAATGTTAACTTATTTACTACACACATATCTAAGGTCACGCCTGATGATGGAGACACACCTGGAACTGGAAGTTTCTGGAAAGGTGGCTTAATGTAATAGGCTCTAGAATTAGAAAGACTTAGACCCATATCTTGACTCTGCTCCTTATCAGCTCTTTGAACTTGGGCAAGACTCCGTTTTTATTGGTAAAACAGAGATAATAAGACCGAGGTTATAGGGTAATTGTGAGCATTAAATAAAATAATTTGGGTAAAGCACTGAGATAAGTACCCTCCATAAATGGTGGCTATTTTCAAAAATACCTGTTGATTGATAGATCTTTTCTTGCTGTGAACACCCATGCATTTATTGACCTGACCATGTTTGTGGTAGACCACCTGATGGTTCCACATGGTCTTAGACTCCTCTGATGGCAGGGTATAGTCTTCCTTAGGGCATGAGTGGTAAGAGATGTTTTCTTTATGGGAAAATAAGTAAAACACGAATCTCTTAGCCAGGCAGTAATAACTTCTGGGAACTTGTGAAAGGCAGAACAAGCAGGTTTCAAAGGGTAAAAAGGTAGCACAGCTTACCCTCTTGAAGTCTCACACCAACTGTGGGTCAGGATTCATTTCACTGCCACCCCAGCAGCAGAAATTCATGTTCTTGTGCTCTGCCGTTGATAGGATTCAGTGACACTGTTCCCACCTGCTGCATCTTCAGATCAAATTGAACACAGAAAGAGAAGGTAATTGGTTGGACTTTATAATCTTCACCTCCATTGGGCTTAGCTCTCACCAAGACACATCTGGTCAGCTTGTGGGTTGGATGTGCCTGAGTCAGGAACCTGCTCCTGGTCCAATCAGCTGTGGCTCAGGAAGCATCATCCATGTGGTAGCAGGGAAGAAATTCGGGATTAAGGAAATGTGGTAGGCAGCCTCTATGATGGCCTACCTCTTGGTATTCACAACCTTATATAATTCCTTCCCTTGAGTGTGGATGGGACTTTTTGATTTGCTTCAGTGATGGTATGTCACTTCCAAGATGAGGTTATAAATGAAAGCTCCTGATTAAGTGGTCAAGTAATTGAGATTTAACACCAAAAGGTGCTTGGTCACCTCTTAGTTCTCCATGGCCCCCACCTTCTCCTTCCCTGGGGCAGTAGACTCCATGGCTCAAACTTGGAGGGAAAGAGCTGAAAAGAATATGGGTTAAGGCAGAAATGGGCCAGGTGCAGTGGCTCAAGCCTGTAATTGCAGCACTTTGGGAGGCCAAGGCAGGTGGATCATTTGAGGCCAGGATTTTAAGACCAGCCTGGGCAAGATTGCAAAACTCTCTCTCTACTAAAAATACAAAAAATTAGCTGAGAGTGGTGGTGCACACCTGTAATCCCAACAACTCGGGAGGCTGAGGCATGAGAATTGTTTGAACTCGGGAAGCAGAGGTTGCGGTGAGTCAAGATTGTGCCACTGCACTCCAGCCTGGGCAACAGAGCAAGACTCTGGCTCAAGAAAAGGGGGGTAGGGGGAGAAATGAAAATGTATCATTTTAATATTTTAATAATAAAAATGATTCTCTTCCTAACTTAACACTCCGCACCCAGATAATAACCCACTTTCCCTTTCACTCTCTACACATCTAAAAGAGAGGGTAAAGAGGGAAAATCTGAATGGAAAACTTTATAGGCCATTGGCTGGGTAAGTAGGGCAGAGACCCAGCGAGGGCTGAGAGGAAAGGGAGCAGAGAGTGGACAGCAGGAGAGGGTAGATGAGATCAGTGGACAATCTGAGCTACGAATGCAGAGCAAGGGGGAGAGTCTCAGAGGTTTTCTCCTTGGTCTTCAGCAGGTTGGGGATGGGTTGCAGAAGGAGAGAGGGCATATTTTTAGAATGCAAGTTCCCCACCTCTAGAGTCAAGTTCAGAGAGGGAGCTGGAGGGCTCAGTTCCACGGCTTGCAGAGGGAAGCTGCAGGGAGTTGCTACTGAGCCCAACTGAGATTTAGCACGTTGATTTTTGCCTTTACTTTTTTTCTAGGTGCTGTGGTTTGTGATTGAGTGGGGAGGTTGGGGAGGACAGCCAAGGCTTTTAAAGGTGCCAATACTCTAGCAAGAAATAAGGAAGAGTGGCTGCTAAAAGAGCCTAGATTTTCCATTCTACCCTCCTGTGCCTCATTTTTCTTTTCCTCTTTCCACTTTCTTAGCTGAGCCTGCCTGTCAGTGAGATGATCAACGGCTATGGGAAGCACAGAGCCAGACTGGGAGGAGGGCTCAGAGCAGGAGTCATGTCCTGAGCAGGGCTGATGGCCTAAACTTGACCCTGGCCGCCCAGCTCCCTGGCCCAGGCCCACCTTCCTTCATTCACTCTTTCACTCTTGTATCCATTGAATACCTATGCAGTGTCTACTATGGAGTGTCTACTTAAGTCAAGCACTAGCCATCCCATTGTGACAAAACAGACAAGGTCCTGACCTCAAGGAGCTTACACTCTGGGGAGATAGGTAACATTGAATAAATAGCAAGAAATCAATATGTGATTGCAGATCATTGATAAGTGCCACAAAGGAAAATGCGAGGACTCTATGAAGGAGAATTAACAGGTAGAGGCTGCCTACTTTAGATGGTGGTCAGGGACGGTTTCTCTGAGAGGAGACATTTAAGCTAGAACCTGAAGGATGACATAAAGCAGAGGTGAGACCCAGATCACTACCCACAAGGGTAGTGTGCCAAGGAAAACAAGAGACAATGAGGAAATGAGCTCAGGAGGACTTCTCAAATCCAATAGAATGGATTGAGAGTGACTTTCCATATTTTTGGTTATGCTTATTCATTATCATCCACCTGCAAGGTTGCATCTGTCAAAAGAAATACAGTATCTGAATATACAATGCCCTTTACATGTGCACATTAAGCTATATAGTGGTGTATGTCTTCTACTTTTTAGATAGAACTTTCTAAATTGGAATAATTTATGAATTATGTTATAAATGAGGATTTAAAATACTTTTTATAAGGCTAGGCATGGTGGCTCATGCCTATAATCCCAGCACTTTGGGAGGCCAAGGCTGGTGGATCACCAGAGGTCACGAATTTGAGATCAACCTGGCCAACATGGTGAAACCCTGTCTCTACAAAATACAAAAAATTAGCTGGGCGTGGTGGTTTGTGCCTGTAGTCCCAGCTACTCAGGAGGCTGAGGCACAAGAATTGCTTGAACCCAGGAAGCAGAGGTTGCAGTGAGTGGAGATCATGCCATTGCACTCCAGCTTGGGCCACCAAGAAAGACTCTGTCTCCAAAAAATAAAAATAAAAAATGAAATACTTTTTATAAAAAAGTCAAGAAGCCAAGATGCTTGTGGAATTAACTCTTTTCCTCATTTTCATTGGGGAAAGCTTCACATATTTCATAAAAAGTAGGAAATTGAGTGTGTTCCAAGTTCTTCCTTATACAGTGGTGACATTCTCATGTTGTAGCATTTGAGCTATCACCCTCAAAGGTCATTAAATACATGCTGCATATGTTTGTGAATATGGCCTCAAATATTTTTCTTTCCTTTTTCTTTTCTTCTTAGTCTCTACCTCTAAGTCCATCATCCAAGAAATATTTACGATATACCTAATGTGTGTCAGGCAGCATTCTCGCTGGGAACATAGCAGTGAACAAAACAGACTAAGTTCCTCTTCTCATGAAGCAGGGGCCCAGATCATGGGGACTACAGTCACAACCTGGGATTTCATTTTTTGGTAAGATGGCAATCATTTGGAGAGTTTGACTAATGTAATCTGATTTCCATTTTAAAAATGTTATGACTGCAAATAGATAGTAGGGAAGCAAGGCTGGGAGCAGGGAGGGCAATTAGGAAACCTTTGCACCACCACAAGGAAGTTTTTAGCTTGGAACAATGTGGCACAGGGTGGCACAGCCTGATGGTAAGAGGTAGCTGATTTCTGGACATATTTTGCAGGTAAGGCACACAGTATTTGCTAATGGACTAAATGTGGAGCATGAGGAAAAAAGATGAGTTAAGACAAGCTTTATGGTTTCTGACCTAAGAAAGTGGAAAAATAGAATAAATGTTTATTGAGATGGGAGGGGCTTCAGGAGGAAGTTTTGGGCTTGCTAGATTTGGAAGGCCTGTGTTCAATTAAATAAGCAGGAGGCCATTTGCCTGAGGCTGTTTTTCTCCTTTGACTCACTATGTAGCAAATTGCAAGCTAACTCAGTAAGTAAACTGAAGACCTAATTTAGAAGTATGTATTTTGTAATAGCCTGATCTCAGCAGCTGAACTTTGGTTAATTATGGGCAGCCAACTGATCAGACCATGTCCAAATAAGGCAAACACCTAGCTGTAACCAATCAAGCTATTTCTGTATTCCACTTCCATTTTCTGTCTGTAAGTACTCACTGCCCACTTTGCAGGGGGCAGTCTCCAAACCTCTTCTGGTTCTGAGTGCTGCCCAACTCATGAATCATTCTTTGCTCAAATAAACTCTGTTAAATTTGTCAAAAGTTTTTCTGTTAACACTGATTAGGCATCCACATGGAGATGTTGACTAGATGGTAAACCATATGTGTGCCTGGAACTTAACTAACACCTACCTCATCCATAAATTTGGCCAATTTTCTTTTCGCCAGCCCAAAGTCTTTTCTATCTTGGCATGACACTTCATGATGCCTTTGAATCTGGGCACTTCCATTCTCACTCCACACTTCTGAGTAGGTACAATTTCTTCTGGGTTCTCATGCTCCTCTTTCCTGCTAAATCAAAAGATAAATAGGTAGTTAGATGATACCCTATGTTTCAAAAAGGACCATTTTAATGCCCCTCACACCTAACTTTCATCATCAACCTCTTTCCAATATCCTAAGCTAAAGCAAAAACTCTTGCTAAAGGTGTATTGCAGTTAAATAAACTAACTCTCAGGGCTTTGCTCTATTTCATGCTCAGCAAGCAGGCCTCTGACAAGGTTTCTTATGTACCTTGATATGGGAAATGGGTATTTGAAACAGTGGAAACAAGTTATTTTTCCCCCTGTAAAGATATACTAATGCTAACTTATAAACAATCTCTAAAGCTCAGTGTCTTGACACAATACAATTTTATTTCTTGTCTACATGATAGTCCAATGTGAGTCAGGCATCTCGCCTGGTGGCTCTCTTCCATGTGGTAACTCATGGATCTGGGATCCTTCTATTGTGTTTCTCCTCCATTGCAGGGTCCTTCACTTCCAGCACTTGGGACACTTTTTGGCTATATCTACAAGTGGCATGTATCACTTCTGTCCACATTCCCTTAGGTAGAACTCACTCACATTGTTTCACCTAACTGCAAGTGAGGCTGGGGGATATAGTCTCCCTATGTGCCCAGGCAGAAGAAACAAGATTGGTGAGCATCTAGCCCATCTCTACCACTAACAGTTTTTCCCCCTAATAAATCAGTACACTGGCACTCTAATTTTGTCTTTGTTCTCTTGAGAATGTTACAGTGTGACTCTGCAATGTGTAATTGCTCCTGATGGATCAAAATGATAAAGCTGCTGATTCTGCAATTTGAGAACCCAACCATGCTGACCTCAAAGTGTAGTCAATCCATGAAGTTCCTCCCACTGCAGCTCATCCTGAACACTGCCCACCTGAGTCATCAAGAAAGGTTTAAGTACATTACCTGTGCTCTGTTTAATATGTCAGTGAAGTGTGTCCTAAATTTAGTTATTTCTGGGATCTCTTTCCAGTTCCCCAGTAAGCCAGGTTCCACTGCTGTCAAGGGTTACCCATGGCTAGCTGAGGAACAGGGGTTCAAAAAAAAATAGAGAAGAAGAAAAGGAAGGAAAAGGCTGGGCTAGTGGGAACAGGGGTAAGGGGTAAGACCTGGGCTAAACGGTGAAGATAAAAACAGACATGTAAACGAGTGAAAGGAAGAGAAGGTAATGGTGAAAGTCAGTACAGTAAGGAAAGGGGTTGTGGGGGACAAACACTGAGAAGGCAAGAACTCGGAAAAGGTGAGCAAGGAGGCTGAAGAGAGGTCAGCTGCAGCGGGAAAGAGGAAAGGGCCCTTTAAGAGACACATCAAGCCGCATGTGTTGTCCGGGAGGCTGGCACAGGGCTGTCGCTGCACATGACACGTGCTCATCGGGGAGCGTCTTGGGAGCTGCGGAGGGGGCCGCAAACCAGCTCACGTGTCCCACCCGGGAAGGGCAGGGGTGGGTGGGGGATGGTGGAGGGAAAGGAGCGAAAGCGGCGAAACAGGAGGGAGGGGGAAAGGCGGCCGCTGCAGAAAACAAACGAGTAACTAACCCGCTTTGTGCTTTGCTTGTGAGGCGTTTCCTTCCCGATCAGACTCGAAGCTGTCACCTCTCAGTCTCGGTTTGGAATAAATACACTCGCCCACCAGAGGGGAGGCGGCGCCGTGCCTGGCCGCACCTGGGAGGTACCTGGCCGCACCTGGGAGCTACCTGGTCACACCTGGCCGCTCCTCTCCGGGAGCCACGAGCGAGGACCGCCTCCTGGACTTCCTACTGCTCTGCGGGAGGATCCTATGACTGTGACCGACTGAGAGACCGACCCAGGAGTGCCCGGCGGGGTGGAGGGTCTGGAGACTGCAATTGGGGAACTCAAGAGAGGGGTGCCGGCCCGAGGAGCAGCAATGTCCACGAAATCGGCCATAAAGGATCAAAGGGGCCAGATAGGTCCCTATTTCTGGTTTCCTCCTCCAAACATTGGTCTCTGCGGTTTTTTCGGCAACATTTTCTAGCTATCTGGCTAGTAGCAGGCAGATCATGCGCAGAAGAGGTCGCGCCACTGGAGAGGACTCACGTGCTGGCTGGAGAGGGCACCTGGGGCCCTGTGGGGATAGGGTGGGGGGGTGGGGGGGTTCCTGGAGGTCACTCTATCCTTAGGGAAGCTTCCCAAAGCTGGGAAAGCTGTGACCTTGTACCTCACTGAATGGTGTCATGTTCCACTCCACCACTATGGCCTCGATTCTCCTCCCCTCCTTTCCTCTACCCCCTCCTCCTCCCCCTCCCTTTTCCCTCCTCTCCCCTCCCTTCTCTTCCTCCTCCCCTCCTCTGACTTCCTCCTCTCCCTCCCCTCCCCCTTCCCATCCTCTCCCGTCTCCATCCCCCTTCCCGCTCCCCCTCCCCCTCCCTTCCCCTTCTCTCTGCTTCTCTCTTCTCCCTTTTTCTCTTGTTCTTCTTCCTGGGCCACATCTGAGACTTCTTCGGGCCCATGGATGTTACCCAGTGTACAGAGCACTTAATATAAAGGGCATCACTAAGGCCACCTCAAATGAAGGTTTCTTTCCTCAGGCACCTTGGGTGACTTTCTTCTGTTACACCAAGTCTCCTCACTGCCAAACTCCACCCCAAGCCTGTTGATTAAAAATGCACAATTTACAGCTGTTTAAAGCAACTTTTCAGTTGGAACAGCTGATAATACATGGCACAGTTCTAAAATAATGGAGCTGACATTCCAAGCTTCCCAGAAAAAGCATGTCATCACTTCAGTTACATGTCAACAGTGACAATAATGGTGCAATCTTGTTTCATTCAAATATGTAAGCATGGATTGAATGTTCTTTCCATGTACCTGCAGTTGTCACCCTTCTTTGCAGCTCTTTGGGCCAGGTTCCCTGGAGCTGCGGGAAGGCAAGGGCACTTGGTGTCTTCTCTGCTTCTACTTCTGCCTGCTTCTTGGAAGCTTTGGAAGCCAAGGCTCTTGGGTTGCCTGAGTTGCCTGGGTCCACCAACCACTTTCTGAGTTCTATTCTTTTTTTTTTTCTCCAAAGCACTTCATTTTCAGAAAGTAAAGGACACCAAAAATAGGCCTGTCCTGTGTAGATGTCCAATAACCTCAGTGTGGGGGACCAAATGTCCCCCAGCCATTGGAAAGACAGATCTTGTAAGTTCCATTCATCGGTGCACTCACCCATTCATTCGTGTTTACCAAGTGCCTGCTCAGTGTTGGGACAGATGAGGATGGACGTTCCTGCCGTCATGCTGAGCTCCATTCTTATAGACCTCTTCTTCCTTTTAGTTCTTGCTCTGTTTCCTCCTTGCTCTTAGGGTCTCCTGGCCCTTCCTTTACTCTTCTGCTTATTTTAGCAACTCTGTAGTCTGCTTTTTGGAGTGACCACAGAAGGGAGTTCCTTTATCTTCTCACAGCTGCAGCCCCTGGCCTTGGCAACACTGGGCTCACCTGGACGCTCCAGGGCCCAACCCTGTCACCACATTACCTTGACCTACAGTGTCTAGCAGGCTCCAGGAAGCTGGCATCCTCAGTTGGCAAGTCCCAGCTGGGTTTTGCTTATAAATGAACATTCTTAAGAAGTTAAGTCTATTTACTCTTCCAGAGACACAGCCTAATTTCCACCTTAGTCTCAGTTTCTACTCAGGATACTGCCACTCTGAAGGAAGGCTGTGGAGCTGGGCTCCCAAAATGACTGTCTTTAGATAATAGAGTGCCTTGTAGATTCCCAGACCTTGGCTCGACCTTAGACATCCTCTAGTCCAGTGGCTCCCAAAGAGATGCGGAGGATTAATAGAGCTGAAACATGACAGCAAGGGGAAACCAACAGGGTTTCTGAGCATCTGTAACATCCAGGGCAGGTAGACTAGGAAAATGGTTCCATGCCCAGCTGATCATCAGGGTCACAGGGGAGCTGGGTTGCCAAGTTTCTGCTCAGTGTCTGCTTCCCTTCTCTACTGAGGTTCTCTAAAATGTTAATTATTTCTTCAAATTCTTTGTCCACCTGTTCTTCTGAAATGTTCTGTCCTCCCTGTGACTTTTTTTTGGTGGTTTGCTCCTTCCTCTTCACTTTATTTCCTGAAATGCTCTGCTTTTCCACCCACCAACTTGAGTTCCACACAAATAGCATAGTATAGCATAGAAATCATCATCACTTTATATTTACCATGTGTCTTCATATTTATTCTCATTCATGCTATCTCTTAAAGAACACACCACCCAGATAAGTTCTCCCTCTCTCCCATGCTCAATTGGTACACAATGCATGTGTAGGAATGTACACATGTAATAGGATGTTTCATACCAGTCTTCCTGATGTCTACTGTTTCCACCAAATCCCTAAAGATAGAGAACAATGTAATAGATGCCACATCTCCCGTATACTAGGTGTTGAACCACATGCAAAACACCTCAGGAGCTTAAGAAACCAGTGTTGCTGCAGTTAGTACATCACTCGCCATTTTCCCATGGAAGGAGTTGACCACATCTTTACAGAGTTTTGATGCTGATATGGCTTGGCTGTGTCCCCACCAAATCTCAACCTGAATTGTGTCTCCCAGACTTCCCACATGTTGTGGGAGGGACCCAGGAGGAGGTAATTAAATAATGGGGCCCGGTCTTTCCTGTGCTATTCTCATGATGGTGAACAAGTCTCATGAGATCTGAGGGGCTTATGGGGGTGTGGGTCTCTGCTTTTCCTTCTTCCTCATTTTCTCTTGCCGCCACCATGTAAAAAGTGCCTTTTCTTCCCACCATGATTCTGAGGCCTCCCCAGCCATGTGAAACTATAAGTCCAATTAAACCTTTTTTTTTTATTACCAGTTTCGGGTATGTCTTTACCAGCAGCATGAAAATGAACTAATACAAATGCTTTGCTCTCCTCTCAAGTCAGCTGGCATTGCTGGGATCACTCAGAGAGCCTGACATGTCTCTTAGGGAGTATTAGGAACTAGTATCTAATACTTGCTTGAAAATATAAAGGAAAAGGCTTGAAGTGGCAGAGGAGAGAGAGAGGCAGAGACAGAGGCACAGAGAACTGCCCTCAGAGCGATGTGCACTTGGATGTGTATCTGCAGAGCAATGATGTTTCCTGGTGGACCATGTGTGTGACATGCTGGGTGGAGATGACCTGGAGTCATCTGCAAAGGGGCCCAAAGCTCTGCCTGCTGGGATGGACTGAACTGGAAAGGGGTAGACCCTTGCAGTGGAGAGCCTGAGTGTTGGAAGCTGACACAGCCACTGGGGGAGTCAGTGCCTGGTCTGTTACAACAGCATTGGGAGGCTCTGGAGAGGCATCTTAGAGAAACCACAAAGATGAAGCTTGAGTGAAGAGTGCACTTGGAAATTCTGCCAGGGCAGAGGCCACCAACTGCACAGCAGCCAGAAACTGTACCCTTTCCTGAATCCCTTTCTCCACCCTCATCAGGGCCAGAAATAGCAGCCAGCAAGTAGCTAAGATGCCAGTGGAGCAAGGAAAGCAGCCATCTGCCCTGGGTCCTGTTCGGCGGGCAGGACAGAGCTGAGGGAGCAGCAAAGCTCCAGATGGGACCAAGCATTATTTGGGACTGGGCATATTAACTATGAGAAGAAACTTACTCTCATGACTAACAGGATGAGACACATCTTAATACCTGCCCAGGACTTGCCAGGCCCAGGGCAAAAACCAGCCTTCAGAGCAGGTTTAAAGGGACACAAGGGGAGTTGAGTTCAGCGTAGCGAGGACTCAATGGCATACAGACAATAATGAGCAGGGGAGCAGATAAGAACAGACAAAAACATTCATTGACCTACAATTAAGATAACTGGGAAGGATGTGGACTTTCTATTTTGACTTGGTCATTCTCACTGCAGTCTTTCCTATGACCAGAGGTTGGGCTTACAACCTGGAGTGATGGATGCTTTTTAGCTTCCAGGTTCTTGATTGCCATTAGGTACCCTGCCTGCCACTGATGAAATGGGACGTGACTTGGTTATGGATTTATAATCCAAAACTAGGCCTTCTAGAGAGTGTTGAAAAGCGTGCTTTTCTGCTCAGTTATGTTTTTGCATAAAAATACAAATCTTTAATAAAACCAGATCATCCTAAACTAGCACTAGCAGAACATGAACTATTGTTTTAAATCATGAATTCTCTATTTCTATAAGGAAATAGGAATATCTAGATATTTTCTTTCTAGTCCAGAGGTTCATATATGCATTAAAAAATTGTTAGGATGTTGTTAAAATACAGGCTCCTAGGCCTGTCCACAGCGATTCTGGGTTAACAGTCTTGGGGCACGACCCAGGAATCTGTGTTTTGATAAGCACTCAAAGTGACTCTGATGTCTCTTGCAATTTAAGAAAGATTGTTTTATTGGGTACAATGTACACTACTCAGGTGATGGTTGCATTAAAGTGTCAGATTTCACCACTATACGATTCATTCACATAATCAAAACCGCTTGTATCCCAAAAGCTATTGAAATAAAAAAAAGAAAGACTGTTGTAATTATTAGTGATCATATTACCACTCTTTGTTCAGTCTCACCATTTGCTTTTTCCCTGTACTTGAGTGAGACTAGTTTACCTTGAATTTTTTAGGTTAACATTAGAACATTTTGAGGGGCACTCAGCGTTAGCAACTTTATCAGACATCAAACCTACTAACACTTCTCTCATATAGGAAACTAATAAATTTGTTCTATTTACCTGACTTCAAGTTTATTAGAATATATATTTGCCCATTTTTTTTGTATGTGGCTCCTTTTCTTCAGGTGACAGAAATAAATAAAATGACCAGTTAAATTGTAGCTTCACAGTGGTTTCCCTACCAGAACTACTGTACCAATCAATAACAAACAAAACTGAAGTGTATTCACTAAACACTTTCCAAAGTGCAGATCACACACTTGGGATTAAATAGAAGTCTGCCTCTGAGATACACGCTTTAAAAGCTTGGGGTTTAAAAATCTAAGCTATCCCAGTTCATTTAATTGGAATTTAACAAGATTTTTAAACAGATAGGGTAATTTCTTCACACACTCAGAGATCATCAGAAACAGGTGTGATTAGAATAGTAAAAATCAGGAGGGAGGAAATCTATCTAGTTCAAGGATTTAATCAGAGGTGCCAGTCAATGACTATAAGGTCCTTTTCTTCTACAATTCTGCCGTTTGTTTTTCTCTATTAAATTTCTTCCTGGCTTTTGCTCATCATTCCAGCCTGTTGAGAACAGTTGAAGTCTTGGTTTTGTCTTCTATCATATTAGCTATTCCCCTAACTTCCAATTTGATACACGTACTTATGAAGAGGTTCTTTCCAGCTGGTGATAAAAAACTCAGACCAGGACAGATCCATAACTTGACCACGGTGCAAGCAGACCTGTTCTACAAGCAACACGTACATACACTGCCCCAACTTGCACATGAAACCTCAATATATAGCTATAATCACACAGAGAAAGACAGCAGAAAGGTAGCAAATATATTATTCCCCATAGTTGGTCAGAGACAGATAGCAGGTGTGAGTTAGGGTTCACATTGAGGGTAGGGGGAGCAGAATGGGACTGGAAGAAGACTCTACAAAGAACCTCAGGGCATTCATGATCATCATGAACAATTTCGTTGACTATTTACCAGTGGCCACGCTTCCTTCACTATGCTAGCACTGTGTATGCATTATCTCAGTAATCCCAATAACTCCTTATAGGAGATAATTCGTGGCTACCAGCATAGTCTTTGGAGCCAAATGGCTTGGATTTGAATCTTGACTCTGGTACTTACTCGTTGAGGACTTGGGAAAACTACTCTCTGCTTGAAGAGCCTCATTTGAAAATGACAATAGTAATAGCAGTACTTGTGGGCTTGTGCAATTAGATAGGAACTCTAGCTGCTTTAACAGATGAGCCTTAAATCTTACTGGCTTAAGATAACAAAGGTTTACTATACATGCAGAATAGTTCAAATGTGTGTTCAATGGCAACCTTCTGTATGGAAATTTAGTTCATGTTTCTTCCATTTTGTGATTCTGCTAACTGCCAGATAGAGGAAGATCATCTGGAGAAGAGCTGGGTGGATGACGGGAGGAGTTATGGATCAGACCTAAAGGCGATACACTTTCCATAATACCTAGGACCCACTCACGGCAAGGCAGGCTGAGAAATGAAGTCTCTGTGTCTAGGAGGAAAAAGAAATGAATCTGGTCTCTTCCATACTTGTAAGATTAAACATTAAGTTCTTTGGAACAGTACCTAGCACACAGTTAAGTGCTCGGAAAATAATGATAGTGATTATTCCCATTTATGTTGTGCCAGTGCTGGCTGTATTTCTTTTCTTTCTTCTTTTTTTTTTTTTTTTTATTTTTGAGATGGAGTTTCACTCTTGTTGCCCAGGCTGGAGTGCAATGGCGCGAACTCAGCTCACCGTAACCTCCACCTCCTGGGTTCAAGCGATGCTCCTGCATCAGACTCCCTAGTAGCTGGGACTACATGCATGGGCCACCATGCCCGGCTAATTTTGTATTTTTAGTAGAGACGGAGTTTCTCCATATTGGTCAGGCTGGTCTCAAACTCCCGATCTCAGAAGATCTACCCTCCTTGGCCTCCCAAAGTGCTGGGATTACAGGCGTGAGCCCCCATGCCTGGCCAACTGTATTTCTTATATGTCTTCCTGAGGCCTATTGCTGTCTTAACCTTTCACTTTAGAGTTTCCTTGGATTTAGCCTGTTGGACTGGTGATGCCTGGGGGGGTTCTCTTCATAACTACTGGAATCCTCCAGGCATTAAAGCTGGCTCTGTTCTATGGACACCAACCCCAGCTTCTTTTCTGAACTTTAGTCATCACTGGAACACTAGTAAGATATGAGGGTGGGGACAAAACAGGGAGAGGCAGTGTGCATCTGGACTGCCCCCTGAAGACCCCCGCAGCCTTGGCATGCCAGAACCCCTCCTGCATTCCCAATATGCTGGAGGCTGTTGCAAAAACCTTTGCATGAAAGTCCATGATTTAAAATTTGTCTCTGTGCAATCAGCTAATCAGTAATAGAGCAAGCAACTTAATCTATATCCCCCTAACATCCCCAAACTCATAAACATAGTCTGACTAAAACGTTTTAAAGTGGGTGGGGTACAGGGCCTTTGAATATGGTAGTGTAGGTATTTTTTTTCTATCTTGGGCAAAATATTTGCAATGCATAGAACAAATTGAACTGTGACTTTTGTTTTGCAGTTGATGTTGCAGATATAAATAAACATTGAAAAATTGATCATGCTTTTGTTAGCATAACAAAATGGTTAGGATCTGCACTTGAATTCCATCTCCCTATCTTACTAGTCTTGGGATTATGGACAAGTTATTTAATTACTCCAAATCTCAGTATCTTTATCTGGTAAAGGAGGATAATAACAGAACCTATATCACAGAGTGGTTTTACACAGTACCTGGCAATAGTAAACTCCAAATATTTTTATTTTTGTTATAATGATGACAAAAGATACACACACACACACACACACACTCCTTCTCTGTAACAGTGAGGGACAGATACATGCGTTTCTCATGGCTCCCTTAAGGCCCTGAATACCCTAACTGGAGTTTTGAAGAATATTTTGAAAGAGTTGCCTGTGGCATTCTAACTCTGCATTTTTCCCTTGGTAGAAGCATCTATCCTCCCTCATTATCTTCTTTGCACATCTAAGAGGGAGACACCCCAAACAGCTAAGGTTATTATCTAAGCAGTGTGCCATGATAGATGCTGAGGGCTTCAAAAGGTAGGAGTTTGTGGGGTGAGTGATGCAGATGTGGGGGAAGCTCCCGAAGCAAAGCCTGGTTGAGGCTAGGGCTAGAGAATCCTAAGTGCAGCTCATGTCTCACTCAATCTCCTTGTTAATCTTCATGACGGTTCTGTTTGTTGAGAAAGCCTCCCCACTTAGCCTCAAAAGTCTCTCTGAGGATCTGATGACAGTCATGAGCTGCTATCCTAGAAAAATGCATTCATGGCCACTCACATAAAGGTTTGCAATCAATTTCAAGACTCCCATGAGGCCCATCTGTGGATCTCAGATCTAAACACACTCTTCACACAGTCCATTTGTTTTTGTATGTGTGTGGGGATCACTCCAGCGTAGAGGCCTTTTGACCGTGCCTCCGCCGTAATGTGAGCTTGAGCCCAGACACATTTCCCCCTTCTTTCTGGAGGCAGTCGAGCTATGAGGAAGCAGGAACTAAAAGTGGATGATTCTGTTGAAGTTATTTTAGACTCCCTGACACCGACACAATGGCTTGGTGATGGCTGTGTGGTCTTACTAGACATTGTGTTTTATCTTAAATCCTGTTCTGGGCTAGTTTTATGACTCTGTTTACTGAGCATTGCTTAGGCCCTGTGGCCATTCATGTGACTCTTGGAGATTGTTGCCTTTGAGGATTTGTGATTCCTTCCGACCCTTAAGGAATGTCCCCTTTCCAAATGTAAACCCTTGCTCAGTAGATAAGAAAATCACCTTCTTGTTTTGTGATTCTCATGTTCTCTTTTATGGCCCCTGATTAAGTACTCCTTTTGTTTACTAGTATTTTTTCTTCTACCCCAGACCTTCTGTGTTGTAACTTTTTGTTCCCCTTTATTGTATAGAATCAACAATGTGGGT